>JAHFZB010001288.1:0-12998 GCA_036884735.1 Huso huso | reverse complement strand
ATGGAAGTTACGTATTGCTTTTAATTATTCAAATCACTCTCCACTCACCGAACACCCAGCCCGTTGATAGGCGTGAAACACTGGAATGGATTCACTGATTGGATCATTCTGCAGATTCTGTGCAGAATCTGACCACTTAGCCAATGATTCTTCTATGAAATGGTCCGATTCTGCACAGAATCTGCATAATGATTCTTGTAACAATTCCACTGGCTCTTTTACATTGTGCTCCCCGTTAGCTTCCATACTAGCCCCACTTTAATCTTAGCGGAGTGATTGTTCAATCCCCCATGCCTAAATACAAATATACATTTATCAACACTGGGTAAACATAGACATGGTTATTATCCGTGCATCAACACATACACCAACATTAACCGCCACATACAACATACAACACATAAATATGCACAGGGTTCGGGGCACCCTGCCACAAAGTCATTTTGAATACATTGAAAATACATCTGGTCATTTGTTACAGAATTAAGTTTTTTTAGTATTTCAAATAGTAAGTCCTATATTTCGCATAAAGGCCCTACTATTGTTTTTTTTTACTTGAGATTTTTTTTTTTTTTAAATGTGCAAGTCACACGGGAAATAAAGACTGAGCACAGTACATTCAAATGATTTTAAAGTCTGTTTTGATTTAATAAATAAAATATGATATTTATGAAAGACTGCTGTTAAAGAAATAGTATTTTGAATATCAAAATTTATTTAACATAATCCATCAAAGCAGACTTTGTGTTTCTTGTAGTTTAGGAATTTCTGTCCTGACGGGTGTTTAAGATAAATGGCAGGTATTTTTCAAACAGAAGTCCTACTTTATGCCCTTTGATGTACATGTCACCAAATCCCTTGCTATAGGAGATTACAGCAGACGTGTGCTTCACATGCACCTAAACACATCGAAAAAATGAATTCTCTTTGCAGCAAGTCAAAAACCATGCAAACACAGTAAACAAAAAACAACACCCACACGTTCAGAATATGGCACTGATACTTATTATTTTGCACGTAAACTCATTGTACCTGTTAACCTTGGAGTGGACTTGCAATGCAGTATGGTGCTATTTTACAAAGGTAACATACTATATATAAAATAACTCTGCATTAAAAAAGATCCGGGTAGCTTACCAAGTTCCCTTTTGCAGAGACTGATCTGGTTCTAGTACTTGAAGCAGCCCCATAATACTTGAAACACAGAACACAAATTGGGTTGATTATGCCTGGAACAAAACTCAAAATACAGTAATGAGTGTAGTTATTTCGGAGCTTCACTATGGGCCATTTTGTAGGTAATAATAGTGTGGCCATGCTTTTACTGTGCTTAATATAAGCGTGTTTACAATGCTATACCACAGCCGATTTACCACATTGCCTGTTCTTTACCGTTACTAGATTTGCCGATTTTTTATGTCAATAAATCGCCCCTATGGAAACCACCAGCTGGATTAATATATCAATAAGAAGGCATTCATGAAACAGTCCAACACATCTTAACTTAAAAACATATTCATTATAATTGGTTCGGATCAACCATATATCTAAAACAAAAATACACGTTACAACAATACCATCACAACATACCACGACGATCGGAACAGAAAGTATTGAAATGATTCAGAAGTATTTCCTTCTAGAAATTCAATTACTACTATCTTGTTAATATTGATTTTTTTTTTAAATAAAATATCAAACTATATTAATTTACTTTTTCCACCAGCACAACTATGCTTCTATTCCAGTATATCTCTGACACTGTTGCTGCCCCACGCAGTTCTTTAACCTTTCCTTGTTCTCTCACAATGGACCAATGAAATTGGACGTTCTGTGCTATGAAAGAAACGAATGTTGCTGTCATAGAGACCGGGCTGCGTTAAATAGGCAGGAGCGCTCTGCCGTGAAGCTAAAGTAATATGGCTCTTATTTAACAGTGTGTTACGAAGAGAGCTCAAGATGGCAGAAAACACAACTCAAGCGTTGTTTTTGTGATTGATAGAAGATTGTGCAGAAAATCTGCTGTTTAATGCCTCTATTGTACTTGCATCGAGAGCCAACACCATGGCGGCAGTGAATTCAAACACATGTACGGATTGAAAACTATGTTGAGAGCATTGTTCCTCGGTACTATTTTCTGTATTTTTAGTACTACTTTATCGCTCCACTTGAAATGTTCTTTGTATGACTTGAAGTGACTGAGAAACACACACTACAACACACACACACACAAACTGACATACACACACTGAGACATACACACAGTCTCAGTGTGTGTGTGTCTCAGTCATACAAAGAGCATTTCAAGTGGAGCGATAAGTGGAGCAAACGATCAAAAAACGCCAAGTTAGAAGCAAGAATTGTGAATCTTGGGCTACAGCACCTTTCAATTGTGCCTATTTGCTTGATGCTTGACAAGATTGGCTAATTAGCTTCTCCTAACATGGGCTTTTGTGTTTGATATCACCCCTTTAAACAACTGTTACGTTTTTCTAACTTGTTTTTACATTGTTTTGTTATAGATAATAAATACGTACACTGCCTGTCTCCTTCACACATCTGGATTTGCAGTCAGTTGTCGCGTCTTTCGAGCTATGTTTTTTACGCATGCGCCGCGGAACGGGACAGTGCTCAGAAAATAGTATTTTTCTAATAATTACGTATTCTCAAAATTTGCTAATGTTGCCGTTTTCTTCAAAAGGCCTTGGGAAATGTAAAAATCTATTTTTTTAAAGTTTGACACATTTTTTAACACGGCGAAAACCAGCAAAATTTCTCACGCCCATGGACTCTCCATAGAAACAAGTCGCCAAGCTCTCTGTGTTACCACAATGCTTTGCGCGCAGTGAGACGGAAGTCTCCATTGAAAATCAGCGGGTCGCTTTTTGTGTAAAGGGAGTGGCGTTTCGACCCTCCTTTGCAGTCGGTAATTACGGTTGTTGTTCCAAAATGGCGCCGCTAGATCTAGACAAGTATGTGGAAATCGCAAGACGGTGTAAATACCTCCCAGAAAACGATTTAAGGTAAGAAGGAACACGAATATAAATAAATGGTTGCAATTATTTGCGCAGACTCAGCCCTATTAAAATGTATAACTGCGCTTAGACGGTTGTGTGGGCAACCCGGAGTCTGGAGCGCTACAGCGGAACCCAACAATTCCCTAGTCGTGAAACAGCGCAAAGCTGTTTAAAAACAATAACAACAACAACAAAAAACCCACCAATTTAAAAAATAAATATATGTAAAAAGATTGCTTACAATTCAAATGTTATGCTGGAGAACGGTTATTAAGCGCCACGGCTCAGAAAAGTGGGCTGTGAGGGTGTTGTGTGCATTGACATATTATAAATTAATCTATCCCTATTTTTCGTTTAAACTATATTCATTAACTTCAGCCCAGAACAGTTTGTTTTGTCGCCATAATGTATACTATGCGTTCACTCTCAATCTATGTTTGTTGTGGTTCAAAATAACTGGCTTATGTAATACTAGTTAATACACTAATATTACATGTTTCATAAAACTAAGAGTCAGGTATTGCTGGTTAATACTTTAATATTTTGGTCGAAGTAGCAATAGTAAACTAGTTATACTACTTTTTGTACATATACGTATAAGGAAGTGTATACATTGCGATGCACATTAGCTTATACATTAGATTTATGAAGTGTGTTAGAGCTCAATCAAAACATTCACACTAACTAAGGAACTTTTTATGTGTGTAACACTGGTTTAGTACAATAAGCCTGTATCTTACAGTAGGCTGCATATATTGGTGCAAACAGTAAAGAGTTAATATTTGAGCCTACATTTTCTGTCCCAACCAGCTACAATTACAAACATTGTGGAGTAGTGGTTAGGGCTCTGGACTCTTGACCGGAGGGTTGAGGGTTGAGGGTTGAGGGTTGTGGGTTCAATCCCAGGTCTGTACCCTTGAGAGAGGTACTTCACCTAGACTGCTCCAGTAAAAACCCAACTGTTTAAATGGGTAATTGTATGTAAAAATAATGTGATATCTTGTAATAATTGTAAAGTCGTCCTGAATAAGGGTGTCTGCTAAGATATAAATAATAATTAATTAGCCTAATCGTTAGGTACTCATTTCAATATTAATGGGGGCTTGATTTGTTCTGCTACACACAGCAATAAAGTTGATTATTATGACTAGATAAACAAGTATGTTAGTAACACATCCTCCACTACTGTTACATTCAAAAACGCGATCGTGTGACATCCAAAGCATGTATAAATAGAAATGGTAATGACTAGTTTTAATGACAATTGGTTGTGCTATTTAAAACCTAGCTGTCATTAGGTAAGCAAATGAGGTGTTAGTACCAAGATGGAGTATATTAAAATGACCGATTTACAGTATGTGGAATAACGTTTTGTGTTTAAGATACATACCAATGTAAGTGCGACGTACAGTGGATCTACATGCAAAGGCATAGGCCTACATACTAGGGATGTGTTTTTGATACATTTTTTATGAACGTTTAAATGCTATGCAGGTGTCGGCGTTTAAAACATATCTACAAACACACACACTGTTCATAGTACGTTATGATGTATACTGGCTGGTTAGTATTTTCTAAATGTTTCTCTTTGTGTTTGTACTGCACTATTGAGAAGTACCTGTGCGTGGGCACAAAGTGAATACACAAAACTTTTTTTTTTTTTAACATTAAATTCTAAGAACAAAAGTGAAAAAAAACCCCCAAAAAACACAACATGTTACAAAATCTATCATATGCACAGATTCCAATACATTGTTATATTAACTCTACTGTTAGGGGATCGGTGCCTGGCGGAAAATCTTTTATTTATTTATTTATTTATTTATTTATTTATTTATTTATTTAAATAAATATCCTTTCTGTTTATTAGTGCGGCAATTTTGTTTTAAATATATTTCAATAACTTCTCGTTTCGTCCGGTTCTTCAAAATACTCTTGTTTAGCGATGCCATTTTATTAAAAAATAAAAACGTCTGATACAATGCTTGTTATTAACTTTACCCCGGGCACCAATGAAGAGCCGAATCGACCGAGAATAAAACCCGCCAGTGTCAATCTTTCTGTTGCACCGATTAGAAAAACTACTTGAGGCAATTACAAACCCCTTCCTTTTTATATCTGCCCTTATTGTGGCACCAGAGCAGGTGTATCGCAATGGACTGCTGTATAGGATGCTCAATTACTAAGATAATACATAAAAAATGTGTTTGGTGAAATTTGTCATGCGACGGGTCCTATAGCATATTATTCAGGTTTAACCACTTTAGGTGTGTACACCTTTAAAATTCCCATCCTACCACAGACACACAATCTTCTACTCCCAGTGACTTCTCCTAATAACATAGCAGTTTCATCACAATTTCATAAGCAGTTTTCAGATGCAAAATGTGTGGCAAAGTGGTTAAGTGTACAGGTGCAGGAATGAACATACACAATAATAATCCTTGTGCAATGATATTTGTTTTTGTAAATCAAAGGTCTGATGACACAAAACGTAGTAATAATAATGACAACAAGCAATATAGCGGCTTGTATTGTGCATAAATAATGCTGGATAAAAAAAAATAAGTCTAATTTTTGACAAGAAAAAATGTTCATATTATTATTATTATTATTATTACCGTGTAACAAATTTTTTTTTTTTTTTTTGGTTCCTGGGTAGTAAGTGTTATTTCTCATTGTTATGCCTCAAAAAATGAAAATGGCTATTATTCCCCACAAACTTTGCTTTTGTGACCAGGACAGTGATATTTTGAATTTACCTATTTTCCAACATTCCAGATAGATTCGGTGCTGAGTAAACTTGGAGAACTTTAGAACTTTCCTAGAACTTTCCAGTAATATAAATAGTATATAAATACAGGGGCCTAAGCCCACCAGTTCAGTTTAGTTCCAGCTGCCTAAGTGGATACATATCTGCATTTTTCTGAGATGGCATCAAGGTCATAGGAACTTCAAAATGGTGGCATTCCTGATGGGTCTCCAAAGCGGTTTACCAAGTTTCCCTGCTATCTTTGCCTTTGGGACAGCAGGGACACCAAAAGACTACCACAGGCAGGACTGGCCTGGCGGACCCGAGTTCTCTGTGGGGAGGAACAACGTCAATGGGAGCCACTGGTGGACCCCGGAAGGTGCTGATGCCACCACTGCACATCAAATTGAGCCTTATGAAACAATTTGTCAGAGCTCTAGATAAGAGTCGGCAGCCTTCAAGTACCTTCAAGACTTCTTCCTAAGCTGTCTGAGCCAAAGGTCAAAAGCAGTTGTCTCCGCGGACCACAGATAAAGAAGATCCTGGGTGCAATGAATTCCCCAAAAGCTCACTAGTAAGGAGAAAGCGGCGGAACAGCTTTGTCGCGGTTTCGGGGCTTCCTGGGCAATCACAAGCCGAAAACTATGTGGAGCTGGTTGAGACTCTGGTGAAGAACTACGGCACAATGGGCTGTAGGATGTCCCTCAAAGTCCATATCCTTGATGCTCATCTTGATAAATTCAAGGAGAACATGGAGCATACTGAAGGAAGAGCAAGCGGCCTTCCAGGATATGCACTGGACTTTGAACCGCCGCTACAAGGACAGTATAACGAGAACATGATGGAGACTACATTTGGGGTTGATTTGTGAAAGTGATTTACAGTATAATCGTAAATCTTTGAAAAACTACTAAACTTCTAAATCTTTTTGTAGTCATTTTGTATTACTTTAGTATAAATACATGTTAATTTGGTTCATATGTTATTTTTTTTCGACTTTATGTGAAATAAAAGACACAAATTCTCCCGTTTTCTCATTGGAAATAGGTAAATTTCAAAATATCACTGTCCTGGTCACAAAAAGCAAAGTTTGTGGAATAATAGCCATTTTCTATACTTTTGAGGCATAAGCACAATTAAATAACACTTACTACCCAGGAACAAAAATTGTGTTACATAGTGTTATTTATTTTTAGCAGACAGCCCTTATCCAGGAAGACTTACAATTGTTACAATATATCACATTATACATTATTTCACATTATGCAGTTATCACATTATTTTTACATACAATTGCCCATTTATACAGTTGGGTTTTACTGGAGCAATCTAGGTAAGATATATAACGTGCTTAACCCTTAGGACTAGGAGCAGGTTTTTTTGACTGTAGTCCACTCTCTTCCTATGAAATGTTTTTGTGAATTTCTCTTTTACAGTATCATCTTGGAATTGGTGTCCTTATTTTCAGAACACTCTGGGGAACATTATGAAGTATAAACTTTTCACTGTTTAACACTTTTTTTTTTTTTTTAAACATTAAGTTTTTAATGTATTCTGTAGGAGAGATAAATGTATAAAATGGGTTATTCTATGACACGATGGACCTTCAATACTTTCTGAAAGTTTTGTTGAAAAATATTGATGTTAGGGCAAATTACAAGACATTGTTTCACCTGGTGATTGCAATGACATTAATGTATGCGCTTTATTCACGGGTCTTTTTAAGCAATAATGGACACTACTCTCGATTTATCTTCTGAAAATAAATATTTATAAATTCAATAGTTCATTCATTACATTACACGTGTAACAATTTTTTTTTTTTTTTTTGGTTCCTGGGTAGTAAGTGTTTATTTCTAATTGCTTATGCCTCAAAAAGTATAGAAATGGCTATTTATTCCCCACAAACTTTTACTTTTGTGACCAGGACAGTGATATTTTTGAAATTTACCTATTTTCCAGAACATTCCAGATAGATTCAGTGCTAAGTAAACTTGGAGTAACTTCTAGAACTTTCTAGAACTTTCCAGTAATATAAATAGTAGTATAAATACAGGGGCCTTAAGCCCACCAGTTCAGTTTAGTTCCAGCTGCCCAAGTGGATACATATCTGCATTTTTTCTGATGGCATCAAGAGGCTGCAAGCATCCGTGCCGACACTTTTTGCTATGTCTAAGAGCCAATTTATCAAGACAAGAGTGAAAAGTACTCTGTGGAAGCATCTGCTAAGATGTGTGAGACCTTTTCCAGGCATATTTCAACATGCCTGATGGGATCAAGACAAACCCTGTGCACCTCATTTCACCCACAAAAGCACTGCAGAAAAAACTCTGGAAGGTAAGATGGACAATTGTTGCTCGGAATTTTATGTTATAAAATTAGTTAAAATTTTTAAATTGTAAAAAGTTTTTAATTTTAAAATGTTTTACAATTTTCAATGTTATTGAAAAAATATCATATATGAAAAATGTTGAAGAATCTCTTGCACATTAGTCATGGGTGAAATAAATGTATTTTTCCTGGATGGTACAGAGGGGAAAAGAGAGCCATGAAGTTCGCTATCCCAAGAATTTGGGACGGGACCCACTGACCACTCAAAGCAACTGCTACTTCTGCATGGTGGACCCTTCCAAGCGGACCGAGTTCTCTGTGGGGAGGAACAACGTCAAGTGGGAGCCACTGGTGGACCCCGGAAGGTGCTGATGCCACCACTGCACATCAAATTGGGCCTTATGAACAATTTGTCAGAGCTCTAGATAAAGAGTCGGCAGCCTTCAAGTACCTTCAGACTTCTTCCTAAGCTGTCTGAGGCAAAGGTCAAAGCGGTGTCTCTTACCGGACCACAGATAAAGAAGATCCTGGAGTGCAATGAATTCCCCAAAAAGCTCACTAGTAAGGAGAAAGGCTTGGAACAGCTTTGTCACGGTGGTTCCGGGGCTTCCTGGGCAATCACAAGGCCGAAAACTATGTGGAGCTGGTTGAGACTCTGGTGAAGAACTTCGGCACAATGGGCTGTGGGATGTCCCTCAAAGTCCATATCCTTGATGCTCATCTTTCTGATAAATTCAAGGAGAAACATGGGGAGCGTGCCTGAGGAGCAAGGCGGCTTCCACCAGGATATACTGGACTTTGAACGCCGCTTACCAAGGACAGTATAATTGAGAACATGATGGGGAGACTACATTTGGGGGGCTGATTAGGTGAAAGTGATTTACAGTATAATCGTAAATCTCGAAAAACTACTCACTTCTAAATCTTTTGTAGTCATTTTTTGTATTACTTTAGTATAAATACATGTTAATTTGGATTCATATGTTGTTTTTTCTGACTTTATGTGAACGAAAAGACACAAATTAGCCCGTTTTCTCATTGGAAATAGGTAAATTTCAAAATATCACTGTCCTGGTCACAAAAGCAAAGTTTGTGGGGAATAATAACCATTTATACTTTTGAGGCATAAGCAATTAGGAAATAACACTTACTACCCAGGAACAAAATTGTGTTACATAGTGGAGGGGGGAAAACATACCTGACAAATTTATGAAATAGTATCTGCTTATGTCCACTGCTTTTTGATGTTTATAAATGTTGTAAAAACAATATATTAACACACAACACAGAATAAGTGTTCTAACTATAAGTCACATATTGGATTTACAGTGTTTTCCCTTTTTTCTGTCGCTAGAGTTTGTTTCTCTGTGCCCAGAGTCCTGCATCGGGTTGGGGTGCCCACGGAACCCATGTTCGAGGGTTGGGTCAAAAATGTGAACTTTTGGGTCTGAATTTGAATCGCCAAAATGTTTTCTGTGTACTGTCTGTAAGCCTATCCCAAATAACGTATTAGAAGGTGAATGTACTGTACCAGTATTTCCTGCACTAAAGCAGGAGGCGATTAGGGAGGAGTCAGCTGACTAAGCAGTGTTGTTCTCAGTTGTTTGATACGTCGTAAGATCTTTTTATCACATCTGCCTGGTGATATTAAAGGGTTTATATCAGGTAGTTCGAGAGGTAAATCAGAAGTGTGGAATTATTTTGGAATCACAGCGAATGAAAATAATGAACATGTGACTGGATTAGCTGTTTGTAAAACCTGTCATTATGTTTTTGTGAACTCTGCAAAAGCACAGGTGGAGCTCCTTTCAATTGGTGGCACGAAGGAACAGAGAGGTATTTTATAGTAAAGTAAGTAAGTAGAGATAGTTAATGTGTTACAATGTTAAAATATATCCAGACCATTAGAGAAAGCTACCACGCTGTATAGCCTATTGTGTAAACTCAATCTGTGGAGAATTGTAGAGATGTCTGTGTGTTAATGCAAGAGCATAAGAGTCAGTTAACACAGGCAGTAGGACAAAGGCAAAGGACAAACACTTGCAAGTTCTGGTCGGGTTGCGGGTAAGAATACTGTTGTAGCGGCTTGCTGGTTCGAGTCAGGACCTGTAGTAGGGGGTCTGGATCGGAAGCAGGACCCACCAGCAGGACTACTACTGTGCTGCTGAAAATTTATCCCAGACTTTAACAATTAAATGCCTGTCTCAGTGACGTCAGATGAAAAAAACAAACAAGCAGACAGTGAAATTCAATTCCTCCCTATCCAATGATATGCATTAACAAGCTGTACTGCAAATTATGGTGGCCCAGCAAGTCAAAGAAACAAAGTGCGTTTTTTTGTTTACCCAATCACGGGCCCAGAATGACGCTTCAGTATGATTGTGTTTACATGATCGCAAGCTGTTTGTTGTGTTGCTTAGAACTGTGTAACCACATTTTGTTTGGGGACCATCTGAGTTTACTTAATGAACCACAGGTTGGGAACCACTGTTCTAGGGGATGGAAATAAGATGGCCATTGCATTGCAGTTTGATTTTGTGAGCTAAAATACACACCTGTGTTTATTACCTATGCACTGCAGGGATGGAAATAAGACTCCTATTGTATAGCAGTTTGGTCCATTCTAGGTTTTATTAGCCAGTGTATAATGCACAAACTCAGGTGTGTCTTAATAAACTCATAGTAAAACCAGGAATGGATGAAACTGCATGCAGTTGGTCTTATTTCCATCACTGCACTGTATCTATCAAGCTAATATTAACAAGTAAAGGTCTCAAACTGCTGTATAGTGGTATTATTTTTACATCCTTTGTAATGTATGTGAAAATGTGAATCACATTTTGCATATATTATTGAAATGGCCTTTGTTTCAAACTAAACAGGAATGTAAGACCTTGTGCATGTTCTACTTTTTTCATGATACCCGACAGCTGTATTTAGGCCCTTGTTGAGGAATGGGTAATTCTGTGACTTTTTTCCATTGACAATGTGTTATTCCTTTGCTCATGTCGCCTGATTCAAATTAAATGTCTGTTGCAGAATTGTTACCTGAACATTATTCAGTTTTTTTGAAATGGAGGGGGGGCAGATTAGGGTTTTGACTTTTTTTAACAGCAAACCAAAAATATTACTAAAATTTTGCACATAAGGAGAGACATTGACATATCCATGGTATTTTTGAGATTTTTATTTTTGGGGTTTCACCCCAAGGTCAAAGGTGAAAAACTTAAGGTGCATCTTTCCTTGGTTGTCTTCCAGATTTGTTTTCTGGAATAGCTATGTGATTTCCAATAAAAATGACACCTACCACACAAGTCTGGAGCACAAACAGTTTTTGAGTAAAAGCAGGGATGGAATTCTCAACAATGTAGTACAGGTAGTCCTATGCGCAGCCAGGTGTAAAAATTAAAAACAAACAAACAAAAAAAAAAACACTAACACTAGTAACTGCTGTAGAGAGGGAGTTTTGTTTCAAGATATCCTGAAACAGGTGATATAAAAAAAGAAATTAAATAAAAAGATCTTGGTCAAACTATGCACAATATAGGCTGACATTTTTAATGTAACAGGCACTACTATTAAAAAAATAAATAAAAAATGATGTACTTGACTTGACCATTTTAATCGCCATAGTATTATCTGAAATCACCCCATACTTTCCAGACCCTGGGTACGCACCTACAACAGAACCTGGCCATGCTACATTGATAGCCTGGATTAGAACATAGGGTGCATTACCGGATGCGCCACTAGGGAGCCCCTGACGTTTGTTATAATTTTTATAAAAAGGCATCTCTAAACAAAGGAACAAGGCAAAGCCACTTTTGGAATTATTTTGAGGAATCGGATGACAAAACACAAGTTCAATGTAGGGCTATAACGGGGGTACATTTTGACCTTCGAAGGTTCGGAACAAATTAACAAAGGAAGGTTTGAACCTTCAGTGGTACTAATTTGCATAATTTACTGGTGACATTACCATAGCTACTTGTTTATATTTGATTGAAAATCCTATTTTACAGGTAATCCATATAAATGGAATAAAACATCCACATGTAGTTTAAAAATACATTATGTAGAACGGTAATCATGTTCAATCAAATAGGAGGAGTGGCAAACACTGTTGCTGTAGCAAAGGTCATTCAAAATGATCTAGACAGCATTCGGAACTGGGCAGACACATGGCAAATTACATTTAATAGAGAAAAGTGTAAAGTACTGCACGCAGGCAATAAAAATGTGCATTATAAATATCATATGGGAGATACTGAAATTGAAGAATGAATCTATGAAAAAGACCTAGGAGTTTATGTTGACTCAGAAGTGTCTTCATCTAGGCAATGTGGAGAAGCTATAAAAAAGGCCAACAAGATGCCCAGATATATTGTGAGAAGTGTTGAATTTAAATCAAGGGAAGTAATGTTAAAACTTTACAATGCATTAGTAAGACCTCACCTAGAATATTGTGTTCAGTTCTGGTCACCTTGTTACAAAAAGGATATCGCTGCTCTAGAAAGAGTGCAAAGAAGAGCAACCAGAATTATCCCGGGTTTAAAAGGCATGTCATATGCAGACAGGCTAAAAGAATTGAATCTATCCAGTCTTGAACAAAGAAGACTACGCGGTGATCTGATTCAAACATTCCAAATCCTAAAAGGTATAGACAATGTTGACCCAGGGACTTTTTGACCTGAAAGAAAAACAAGGACCAGGGTCACAAATGGAGATTAGATAAAGGGGCATTCAGAACAGAAAATAGGAGGCACTTTTTTACACAGAGAATTGAGGGTTCTGGAACCAACTCCCCAGTATTGCTGTTGAAGCTGACACCGGGATCCTTCAAGAAGCTGCTTGATGATTCTGGGATCAATAAGTTACTAACAACCAAACGAAAGCAA
>JAHFZB010000181.1:95000-109000 GCA_036884735.1 Huso huso | reverse complement strand
TATTATCATTGTCATTATCATTACAATCATTATCATCATCATCATCATTATCCCTCCTCCCCCTCTTCTCCTCTCTCCCTCTCTGGTCCCCCTCCCTGTCCCTCCTCCCCCTCTCCTCCCCTCCTCTCTCCTCTCTCCCTCTCTGGTCCCCCTCCCTCTCTTGCCCCCCCCCCTGTCCTTCCCTCCCTCCCCAGGAAGGGTAACTGGATTGCAGACCGGATGAAGAAATTGATCAAACCCCGAAAGGATTTGAGCCGCGCCCACTTCATCGCTGGGGGGGGGCAGCACGGAGACCCTGAACCAGCCGACCCCCCCCCCAGGAGGAACCCCAACAGGGGGCGGTCCCCAACCCCACCAGGGTCATACTGGGTGAGGGGACCCCAAAACAAAACTTCATTAAACAGATGCAAGGTTTCCCACAGTGAAAACACAGCACAGTGTGATACAGCACAGTGTGATACAGCACAGTGTGATACAGCACAGTGACAGCATGGGGAAGCACAGAGAGGTGTGGGGAAGCATAGGGAAGCATTGTAAAGCACAGAGAGGTCTGGTAAAGCATAGGGAAGCATTGTGAAGCACAGAGAGGTCTGGTAAAGCATAGGGAAGCATTGTAAAGCACAGAGAGGTCTGGTAAAGCATAGGGAAGCATTGTAAAGCACAGAGAGGGTCTGGTAAAGCATAGGGAAGCATTGTAAAAGGCACAGAGGTCTGGTAAAAGCATAGGGAAGCATTGTAAAAACACAGAGAGGTCTGGTAAAGCATAGGGAAGCATTGTAAAAGCACAGAGGGTCTGGTAAAGCATAGGGAAGCATTGTAAAACACAGAGAGGTCTGGTAAAAAAACATAGGGAAGCATTGTAAAGCACAGAGAGGTCTGGTAAAGCATAGGGAAGCATTGTAAAACACAGAGAGGTCTGGTAAAGCATAGGGAAGCATTGTAAAGCACAGAGGGTGTGGTAAAGCAGAGGTCTGGTGGTAAAGCATAGGGAAGCATTGTAAAGAGAGGTCAAAGATAGAGAGGTCTGGTAAAGCATAGGGAAAAACATAGGGAGCATTGTAAAGCACAGAGAGGTCTGGTAGGGAAGCATTGTAAAAGCCTGAGCACAGAGAGGTCAAAGAGAGGTCTGGTAAGCATAGGGAAGCAGGTAAAAGCACAGAGGGTCTGGTAAAGCATAGGAAGCATTGTAAAAGCACAGAGAGGTCTGGTAAAAGCATAAGGAAGCATTGTAAAAGCACAGAGAGGTCTGGTAAAGCATAGGGAAGCATTGTAAAGCACAGAGAGGTCTGGTAAAACATAGGGAAGCATTGTAAAAGCAGAGAGGTCTGGTAAAGCATAGGGAAGCATTGTAAATCACAGAGAGGTCTGGTAAAGCATGGGGAAGCATTGTAAATCACAGAGAGGTCTGGTAAAACATATTAAAAAACAGAGTAAACTAACCCTTATAAAAGTTTCCCACAGTAATAGCACAGTGTGATACAGCATTGTACTATGTGATAGTTATATTGTATATATATATATATATATATATATATATGATTACCAGTTTACTGCACTGTGTGCATGTGTGCATGTGTGTGTGTGTGCATGTGTGTGTGCGTGTGTGCATGTGTGTGTGCATGTGTGTGTGTGTGTATATATATATATATTGTTCCCTGTTGTTTTATGATTCTGACCCCCCCCCCCCCCGCAGGCCCCTTCCCCCTCACCCCCTCCCCCTCGCCCCTGCGCAAGGTGACCAGCTCCCACAGCATGCTCCAGGGGGACGGGGGGGCTCTGAGCTCCTCGCGTCGGCCCAGGGTCAGCTCTCGCTACGGTGGGGGAGCGTCTCAGTCCTTCAGCCCTGGAGACCTGCGCCCCAGCCCCCGGGACAGGTTCCGACGGAGAGCCGCGGGGGCGTTGGGGACCGTCGAGGAGGATAGCAGTGACCACGGGGACGACAGCAGAGGTACCCCCCCCCCCAAGTTAAACCATCTCAGATGTCTTTGTGTCACGCAGTTTAAAAATGTACTAAAAAATAGATCAGATATCCAGCCTGTGTGATCTTCAGTTCTTCAGTGTTTGATATTGTGATCCAGCCTGCGTGTGTGTTTGATATTGTGATCCAGGCTGTGTGTGTTTGATATTGTGATCCAGCCTGTGTGTGTTTGATATTGTGATCCATCCTGTGTGTGTTTGATATTGTGATCCAGGCTGTGTGTGTGTTTGATATTGTGATCCAGCCTGTGTGTGTGTTTGATATTGTGATCCAGCCTGTGTGTGTGTTTGATATTGTGATCCTGCCTGCGTGTGTTTGATATTGTGATCCAGCCTGCGTGTGTTTGATATTGTGATCCAGCCTGTGTGTGTGTTTGATATTGTGATCCAGCCTGTGTGTGTGTTTGATATTGTGATCCAGCCTGTGTGTGTGTTTGATATTGTGATCCAGCCTGTGTGTGTGTTTGATATTGTGATCCTGCCTGCGTGTGTTTGATATTGTGATCCAGCCTGCGTGTGTTTGATATTGTGATCCAGCCTGTGTGTGTGTTTGATATTGTGATCCAGGCTGTGTGTGTGTTTGATATTGTGATCCAGCCTGCGTGTGTGTTTGATATTGTGATCCAGCCTGTGTGTGTGTTTGATATTGTGATCCAGCCTGCATGTGTGTTTGATATTGTGATCCAGCCTGTGTGTGTGTTTGATATTGTGATCCAGCCTGTGTGTGTTTGATATTGTGATCCAGGCTGTGTGTGTTTGATATTGTGATCCAGCCTGTGTGTGTGTTTGATCTGATCCAGCCTGTGTGTGTGTTTGATATTGTCCTCCAGCCTGTCTGTGTGTTTGATATTGTGATCCTCCTCATCATGTGTTTGATATTGTGATCCAGCCTCATGTGTGTTTGATTTTATGATCCAGCCATGTGTGTGTTTGATATTATGATCCAGAGAAGTGCAGCTTTTGATATTGAGATCCAGCCTGTGTGTGTTTTGATATTGTGATCCTCAGCCTTCAAGTGTTTTCGATATTGTGATCCAGGAGGTGTGTTTGATATTGTGATCCAGCCTGTGTGTGTGTTTGATATTGTGATCCAGCCTGTGTGTGTGTTTGTTAAACCATCCAGGGAGGAGTGTTTGATATTGTGATCCAGCCTCCGTCTGTGTTTGATATTGTGATCCAGCCTGTGTGTGTGTTTGATATTCTCCTCCCCCCTCTCTGTGTCCCTCCCTCCCTCCAGCCTCCCTCTCCCTCCCCCCTCTCTCTCCCTCCTCTGTCGCCCCCTCTCTCTGTGTGGGTGTTATTGCTGCTCAGGGAGTCTCTCCTTCACCTCAAGACGTTTCTTTCTAACTGTATGTAACCTGTGCTGTACAGTTTTGTATTACAATGTGGTCCACAGAGCCACTGCTCTGAGATTAATTTATTACACTTCAAATGTTACATCAATAAATATACGACCAGGAAGATTTTCTACCACGAAAAGAAAAAAAAAAAAAAACCATGTTTTTTTTTTTTCTTTTCTTTGGGGGGGGGGGAGGGGATTCTCGAAGTATTCCTAATGGTGAAATTTTGACAACACCTGGCGCTTAGCAACAGTGGTTTCCCTTAGCAACAGCAGATCCCACTTAGCAACAGCAACCAGTCATAACACTGTAAATAAACACTGATTCACCTGCCATAGCACTGTCAATAGGGATACCACGGGACTGATCCACCTGCAATAGCACTGTCAATAGCACACCATGGGAGGGGACCTCAGACTTCAATAGGGAGACTTTGTTAAACCAGCAGGGTCAGGGGCACACCATGGGACTGATTCACCTGCCATAGGGAGAGGGGTTGACACCATGGGACTGATCCCTCCCATAGCACTGTCCCTTCCTCGGATACCATGGGACCCTCACACCCTCAATAGCACTCCTCAATCCACCATGGGACTGATTCACCTGCCACTAGCTCTCCCTCCTCCCTAGCACTCCCCCACAGGAGACTCTCCCCCTCCTCTGTCGCCCCATCTCTCTCTGTGGGTGTGGGACTCAGCATGAGACTCTCTCCTTCACCTCAAGACGCATCTTTCTAACTGTATGTAACCATGGGACTGTACCACCTTTATTAGCAATGTCAATAGCACAGCCATGGGACTGATTCATTTGCCATACACTTCAAATGTTACATCAATAAATATACCACCAGGACTGATTCACCTGCAATAGCAAAAAAAAAAAAACACCATGGGACTTTTTCACCTGCCATAGCACTCTTAATAGGGATACCATGGGACTGATTCCAATGGTGAAATTTGGGATAACACCTGGCGTCAACAGTGGTTTCCCCTTAGGAACAGCAGATCCCACCATAGCAACAGCAACCAGTCTCAATAGCACACCATGGGACTGATTCACCTGCCATAGCACTGTCAATAGCACACCACGGGACTGATCCACCTGCAATAGCACTGTCAATAGCACAGCATGGGACTGATTCACCTGCTATAGCACTGTCAATAGCACAGCATGGGACTGATTCACCTGCCATAGCACTGTCAATAGGGATACCATGGGACTGATTCACCTGCTATAGCACTGTCAATAGGGATACCATGGGACTGATTCACCTGCCATAGCACTGTCAATAGCACACCATGGGACTGATTCACCTGCCATAGCACTGTCAATAGGGATACCACGGGACTGATCCACCTGCAATAGCACTGTCAATAGCACACCATGGGACTGATTCACCTGCCATAGCACTGTCAATAGCACACCATGGGACTGATTCACCTGCTATAGCACTGTCAATAGCACACCATTTGACTGATTCACCTGCCATAGCACTGTCAATAGCACAGCATGGGACTGATTCACCTGCCATAGCACTGTCAATAGCACACCATGGGACTGATTCACCTGCCATAGCACTGTCAATAGCACAGCATGGGACTGATTCACCTGCCATAGCACTGTCAATAGCACACCATTTGACTGATTCACCTGCCATAGCACTGTCAATAGCACAGCATGGGACTGATTCACCTGCCATAGCACTGTCAATAGCACAGCATGGGACTGATTCACCTGCTATAGCACTGTCAATAGGGATACCATTTGACTGATTCACCTGCTATAGCACTGTCAATAGCACACCATTTGACTGATTCACCTGCCATAGCACTGTCAATAGCACAGCATGGGACTGATTCACCTGCCATAGCACTGTCAATAGCACAGCATGAGACTTATTCACCTGCTATAGCACTGTCAATAGGGATACCATGGGACTGATTCACCTGCTATAGCACTGTCAATAGCACACCATTTGACTGATTCACCTGCCATAGCACTGTCAATAGGGATACCATGGGACTGGTTCACCTGCTATAGCACACCATGGGACTGATTCACCTGCCATAGCACTGTCAATAGGGTCACTTCAAAATCGTGTGATTATAGTTTAAACTGAATCCTGTCCGAATTTGTACTTTTAAAAAAAATGAAAAAAATAAAAAAAAATAACACAAGTCTTCATTTTAAATATGATTTTTACCTTTTTTTTTAATCTCTCTCTTTTTTTTAATAATAATAATAATAATAATAAGTTATTATCTCGCTTGACCGCGGGGGTTCCAGAGAGCGACGTCAGTACCGTTCCCTCTACCCCCGCACAAAATCACTCAAACCCGGGCTTCAGCTTTCACTGAACGCCTCCGGATTTGGGACCGGCCGGCTAGCCTACACGAAACCTGGGAAGAGAATGGAGAGGAGGAGGGAGAGGCGGAGGAGAAGGAGAAGGAGAAGGGAGGGTTGAATGATGTAAAAACGAAACTGAGAAAGCGAAATCTATCGGCTTCCGTAGCTCCCACTGCCGATCCCTGATACAGAGAGTCAGAAATCGAGTTTTTATTATTTAATTTTTTAAAACTGGACTCCTTGTCATCTACTTGTATAGTGAGTCAATACAACCCACGACAACCGGACCACTAAAGTATTTTTTGGGTGTGGGAGGAGGGTGTTTCGCTGCAGAGATATCCGATTCACTCCCTTATATATATATTTTTTAAGCAAGCAGATTTGCCGGACTTAAAATTTTCAACACAGAGCAGAGAGAGACAGAGAAATAAAAGGGGCACAGAATCAAAAAAAGCGGATAAAAAGGATCTAGAAAAAAAATAATGACTAAACTGCTAAACCCAAGAAGGGTGTTTTTTTTATTTTTAAATAAATAAAACGCGATAAAAAGCGCCGCCAGCAAAGATGTGTGTTGTTAGTAGTATTATTATTATCATTTAAAAAAGGGAACACGAGCTGCAGGCTGCCTTAAGAGGAAACAAGTATTATTCAAATACAGATATGTAATCCATTTTGTATTTGATATTTTTTCGACGTGATTTTGCGTATCAACGTATCGGAACAAATAAACGGACTGTTTTGTGTTTTTTTCTTCTGTTTTTCTTTCTTTATCTTTTAAAAGCCGCATAGAAATGTGTATATATATAACTTAAAAAATTAAATACAACAACTACAGACGGGTGAGTCTTGAGAAACCTTATAAAGTTAAAAACACAAGCTAGTCGACAACGAATGGACGATACGCGGGAACGACTGCATTTCCTACGCTAATTATTATTATCATTATTATTATTGTTTTTTACGTTTTAAAATATTTTGTTTTCATTTTTTTTAAAATTTATATTTTAATAACGCAAACTTAACACTATGGCGGAATCCAGCAGCAATAATAGTTCTAGCAGCGACAGCGAGGAGGAAATTCAGGACGAGAAAGCAGGTGAAGATTGTACCGTCAAACACGAATTAACAAACGGTAAGAATTTATAATAATATATATTATTGTTTAAAAAAAGTGTGTGTTTTGTTTGTATTTCCAAAACCATATATATATAAATATTTTTATCGGATTTTTTCTTGTGTCAGATATTTATAATGCTGTTTGGTACCGCTGCGGTTTTGTTAAGATCACCACCCGCACGCACTGGATATACTGGTTTCTGGTTTTGAACTGGGAGGTCGTGTCGTGTTTTCTTGTTTTAATGGGTGGAGTGGGAGAGACGTGAGTTTCGCTTTTTGTAAACAAACAGGGAAGAGAGAGCCCGTTGTGTTTCGCGAAGTCACTTTCCTGAAAGCGTATTATTATTATTATTATTATTATTATTATTATTATTATTATTAATAATAATGTTCACTTTGTATGTTTTTTTATATTTATCATGTAGCAAAAAATAAACAACGTTCAGGTTTTTTTTTATGACAGAACTACAGACTGGCATAAATACGGAAGCCGAGATGTCGCCGTCGCTACTGCGGACTAAAACCTTACGCGCGTTTTTACTTTTGACAATAAAAAGGTCGTTTTGCAAATATCAGCTTTCGTAATGAATCGACCACATATATATATATAATATATGAGGGTCTCCTGGTTTTCATCCCAGCTTGAGCTCCTCAATTAACATCAATCTAATTATTTGTTCAGTTGGACGCGTTTCATATTTTTTTTCTCAAGGTTTTTTTTTTTTTTTTTTAAAACGCGCTTGATTTGTTAAAATGGGTCCCAGTTTATCAAATGATAATTAGACCAGGTAAGCGATTGAAAGCTTGGGGGTGGAGCCCCCCGGTTTGGGAGCTGGAGTTTGACCCCCCCGCCCCTGGGTTAGACTATCCTGGTTGAATCATCTCTCTCCCTCCCTCCCTCTCTAGCTAACCTGACTGGTCACTCTGAGAAGGTGGGGATGGAGAATTTCGAGCTGCTGAAGGTTCTTGGAACTGGAGGTAAGCAAGCCTGACCCTGATGACCTCGAACCCGCACGACAGACCATAATATCTACAGCACGATGCCCCACGACCCCCCCGCTCTCTCCCTCCCTCCTCTTTCACTGTCCATCTCTCCCCAATCTCTCTTCCCTCCTGATCTCTCTCTCCCCCTCCCCACATCCTCTCCCTCCTCACCGCTGTCTCTCCTCTCTACCCTCCCCCTCCTCTCACCTCATCCCTCTCTCTGCTCCCTCCCCCCTCCCCGCTCTCTCTCCTCCCTCCCCTCCCCCTCCTCTCACCTCATCCCTCTCTCCGCTCCCTCCTCACCGCTGTCTCTCCTCTCACCTCATCCCTCTCTCCTCTCCCCCTCCTCACCGCTCTCTCCCTCCCTCCTCTTTCACTGTCCATCTCTCCCCACTCTCTTCCCTCCCGATCTCTCTCTCTCTCCCCCTCCCCACATCCTCTCCCTCCTCACCGCTGTCTCTCTCCCCCCCCTCCTCTTCCTCTCAGCCTATGGGAAGGTGTTTCTGGTGAGGAAGACGAGTGGTCACGATTGCGGGCAGCTCTATGCGATGAAGGTGCTGAAGAAAGCCGCCATCGTGCAGAAAGCGAAGACTGCGGAGCACACGAGGACGGAGAGGCAGGTCCTGGAGCAGATCCGGGAGTCTCCCTTCCTCGTGACGCTGCACTACGCCTTCCAGACCCACAGCAAGCTGCACCTCATCCTGGGTGAGACCACCGGGGAGACACTGAGACACTGGGGCTCTGAGATACTGAGATACTGAGGCTCTGAGATACTGAGATACTGGGGCTCTGAGATACTGAGGCTCTGAAGCACTGAGACACTGGGGCTCTGAGATACTGGGGCTCTGAGGCTCTGAGATACTGGGGCACTGAGACACTGGGGCTCTGAGATACTGAGATACTGGGGCTCTGAGATACTGGGGCTCTGAGATACTGGGGCTCTGAGATACTGAGGCTCTGAGATACTGGGGCTCTGAGATACTGGGGCTCTGAGACACTGGGGCTCTGAGACACTGGGGCTCTGAGATACTGAGATACTGGGGCTCTGAGATACTGAGATACTGAGGCTCTGAGATACTACTCTGAGATACTCTCTGAGATACTGGGGCTCTGAGATACTGAGATACTGAGGCTCTGAGATACTGGGGCTCTGAGATACTGGGGCTCTGAGATGCTGAGGCTCTGAAGCACTGAGATACTGGGGCTCTGAGGCTCTGAGATACTGGGGCTCTGAGATACTGGGGCTCTGAGGCTCTGAGATACTGGGGCACTGAGACACTGGGGCTCTGAGACACTGGGGCACTGAGATACTGGGGCTCTGAGATACTGAGATACTGGGGCTCTGAGATACTGAGGCTCTGAGATACTGGGGCTCTGAGGCTCTGAGATGCTGAGGCTCTGAAGCACTGAGATACTGGGGCTCTGAGATACTGGGGCTCTGAGATACTGGGGCTCTGAGATGCTGAGGCTCTGAAGCACTGAGATACTGGGGCTCTGAGATACTGGGGCTCTGAGGCTCTGAGATACTGGGGCTCTGAGATACTGGGGCTCTGAGATACTGGGGCTCTGAGATACTGAGGCTCTGAGATACTGGGGCTCTGAGATACTGGGGCTCTGAGACTCTGAGACACTGAGACTCTGAGATACTGAGGCTCTGAATAATAATGGGCTCTGAGACACTGGGCCAGAGCACTGGGGCTCTGAGACCGGATATTGATGGTGATATTGATGATGGGGCTTGAATATATTGCATTGAGATATGGTGGTCTTGATTGGGGGCTCTTGATTATATTGATGGTGATAGAGATATTGATGATGGGGCTCTGAGATACTGATGATGGTGGACACTGATTACGTTGATGGATGGGGCTCTGATGATATTGAGATATTGATTGATGGGATTGATTCTGCAGACTATGCTCTGAGATCTGAGGGGAGATGTTCTGACATATCTCTGAGATACTGACCTCTTCACTGAGGAGGAGGGCTCTGAGAGCACTAGATACTGAGGCCATCCTGGCTCTGGACACCTGCACAAGGTGAGATACTGGGGCATCCCGAGATACTGGGCTCTGGGATACTGAGGGGGGGGCTCAAGGATACTGAGATACTGAGGCTCCCGCCCTCCCCTCTCTTCTCTCTCTCTCTGAGCTCTCTCTCTCACTGAGCTAGGCATCGTGTACAGATACATCAAGCTCTGAGAACATCCTCTGAGATACTGGGGCTCTGAGACTCTGAGACTCTGAGACTCTGAGATACTGAGACATGCATCTAATAATAATGAACCAGACACTCCCAGAGCAAGTGAGACCGGATATTGATGGTGATATTGATGATGGTATTTGAATATATTGATTGATGATGGTGGTATTGATGATGGTGATAGTGATTGGTGGTATTGATTATATTGATGGTGATAGTGATATTGATGATGGTGGTATTGATGATGGTGGTATTGATGATATTGATTGTATTGATGGGATTGATTCTGCAGACTATGTGAGCGGAGGGGAGATGTTCACACATCTCTACCAGAGAGACCACTTCACTGAGGAGGAGGTGCGAGTTTACATAGGAGAGACCATCCTGGCTCTGGAGCACCTGCACACCCTGAGAGGCTTGATCCCCCCTCTCTGGGGGGGGGGGGGGGGGGGGTTTCTGGCCTTCCTCCCCTCTCCTCCCCTCTCTCTCTCTCTCTCCCTCTCTCTCTCTCTCCTCTCTCTCTCTCTCTCTCTCTCAGCTAGGCATCGTGTACAGAGACATCAAGCTGGAGAACATCCTACTGGACAGCGAGGGTCACGTGGTTCTGACGGACTTCGGGCTGAGCAAAGAGTTCCTGAGAGAGGAGGTAGAGATGGGGTGGGGGGGTCTGTGTGTGTCAGTGTGTGTGTGTGTGTGTTTGTCAGAGTGTGTCTGTCTGTGTCTTGTTTGCTCTGTGTGTGAGTGTCTGTATTTCTGTGTGTTCCTCATATTGACCTGGTTCTCCCTCCCTCTCTCTCTCTCTCTCTCTCTCTCAGAGGTGTCTCTCTCTCTCTCTCTCTCTCTCTCTCCCCTCTCTCTCCCTCCCTCCCGGTTTCTCATAGGGAAGGAGGCACTTAAAGCACAGAGAGGTCTGGTAAAGCATGGCTCCAGCATTGTCAAAGGCAAATCACAGAGGTCTGGTCAAACATAGGGGGATTTGCATGGGACAGGAGAGTGCTGTCAACACAGCATAGTGACGGCATGGGCAAGCACAGGCAAGCATTGTGAAGCACAGAGAGGTGTGGTGAAGCATAGGGAAGCATTGTAAAGCACAGAGAGGTCTGGTAAAGCATAGGGAAGCATTGTAAAGCACAGAGAGGTGTGGTAAAGCATAGGGAAGCATTGTAAAAAAACAGAGAGGTCTGGTAAAAGCATAGGGAAGCATTGTAAAAGCACAGAGAGGTCTGGTAAAACATAGGAAGCATTGTAAAAACACAGAGGTCTGGTAAAGCATAGGGAAGCATTGTAAAGCACAGAGAGGTCTGGTAAAGCATAGGGAAGCATTGTAAAAACACAGAGGGTCTGGTAAAAGCATAGGGAAGCATTGTAAAAGCACAGAGAGGTCTGGTAAAAGCATAGGGAAGCATTGTAAAAGCACAGAGAGGTCTGGTAAAGCATAGGGAAGCATTGTAAAAAGCACAGAGAGGTCTGGTAAAGCATAGGAAGCATTGTAAAGCACAGAGAGGTCTGGTAAAGCATAGGAAGCATTGTAAAGCACAGAGAGGTCTGGTAAAGCATAGGGAAGCATTGTAAAGCACAGAGAGGTCTGGTAAAGCATAGGGAAGCATTGTAAAGCACAGAGAGGTCTGGTAAAGCATAGGGAAGCATTGTAAAGCACAGAGAGGTCTGGTAAAGCATAGGGAAGCATTTAATTTTTAAAAATGAATTTTGATTGCTAATGTATTGTGTTATGTGCGTGTATTTTTTTTTTTTAAATAAAGCTTGTGAAAAGTGTAAATTGATTTTATTCTCCTCCCTCCCCCCCCGTTTCAGTCAGTGGATTGGTGGAGTCTGGGGATCCTCATGTTTGAGTTGCTCACTGGGGCTTCACCATTCACTCTGGAGGGGGAGAAGAACTCGCAGGCAGAGGTGTCTAGGTGAGGTTTGTATTGGTGCGCAAGTCTCAAGCATTTAAAGAACTACAGCTCCCATCATCCCTCACTGTTGCTGCGGGTGAGGAGGCATGCTGGGAGCTGTAGTTCTATCTAGGGGCTGTGCAGGTTGACTGCGTGTGGATGGTTGGTGATGCTTTCCGTGCGTGTTCCAGACGTATCCTGCGCTGTGACCCCCCCTTCCCCCCCGAGATGCCCCCCCTCGCCCGCGACCTCGTCCGCAAGCTGCTGGTCCGGGACCCCCGCAAGAGGCTGGGCTCGGGGGTGCGGGGTGCCGAGGACATCAAGGGGCACCCCTTCTTCAAGGTACCGAGCGATAGAAAGAGAGAGTGTGTGTCTCTGTGTGTGAGTGTGTGTGTCTCTGTGTGTGTGTGAGTGTGTGTGTCTCTGTGTCTCTGTCTGTGTGTCTTGTTCTTCGTCTGACACCTCCCCACTTCTCTCTCTCTCTCTCCCTCTCCTCCTCTCCCTCCTCTCTCTCCTCTCTCTCTCTCTCTCTCCTCCTCTCTCTCCCTCTCCTCCCCTCTCCTCCCTCTCTCCCTCTCTCTCTCCTCTCTCTCTCTCTCCTCCTCCTCCTCTCCTCCTCCTCTCTCTCACTCCTCCTCCTCCTCCTCTCCTCTCACCCCTCTCTCCCCCTCTCCCCCTCCTCTCTCCTCCTCTCTCTCACTCCTCCTCTCCTCTCTCCCCTGCACAGTCTCTTAACTGGTCTGATTTGATCTCTAAGAAGATCCCGGCTCCCTTCAAGCCTCAGATTCGCAGTGAGCTTGACGTCAGTAACTTTGCAGAAGAGTTCACGGGCATGGAGCCCACCTACTCCCCCGCCAGTACCCCCCCCAGCACCGACCGGCTGTTCCAGGTGAGTGACCCCCCCCCCCCCATATATAATGTATGTGTACACATTTTATATATATCATTAAATAACATTAAAGTTTAACCATTATACTGCATTCTCACATTGACATCCCCCCCTCTCCCCCTCTCTCTCTCTCCTCCCTCTCTCCCTCTCCTCCCTCCCCTCTCTCTCCTCTCCTCCTCCTCCCCTCCTCCCCCCCCCCCTCCCCTCCTCCTCCTCTTCCTCCCCTCCCCCTCTCCTCCTCTCTCTCTTCCCCCCCCCCTGGTTTCAGGGGTACTCGTATGTCGCCCCCTCGATCTTGTTTAATCGGAACGCAGTGATGGGGGATTTCCTCGACGGCCAGCTGAGCTCGGAGCGGCCCGGGAACGCCAACGTGGCCCGCAGCGCCATGCTCAAGGTCTGGAGCCTAGAACCGAGTCTGGAACCCAGAACACAAGCGAACACTTAATCTAGAACCCACCACACATGGTGCTGCTTATTACCCAGAACCCTCCTCTCAATCTAGAACCAACCCCTCAGCAGCTAGAACCAACCCCCCCTGTTACTCGGGACCAAGTCTGGAACCAATCTAGAACCCGATGTGTGACGGGGCTGAGCAGCTGAGCTGTATTGAATATTGATTTCAGATTTGCTGTCGATTTTTATTGGTTGTGGTGTCGATGTGGGCAGCAGTGTGGAGTAGTGGTCAGGGCTCTGGACTCAGTGTGGAGTGGTGTGGAGGGTTAGGCTCTGGACTCTTGGTTTCAATCCCAGGTGGGGGACACTGCTGCTGTACCCTTGAGCAAGGTACTTTACCTAGATTGCTCCAGTAAAAAACCCAACTGTATAAATGGGGAATTGTATGTAAAAAATAATGTGATATCTTGTAACAATTGTAAGTTGTAAGTCGCCCTGGATAAGGGCGTCTGCTAAGAAATATAATAATAATAATAATAATAATAATAATAATAATAATAATAATAATAGTAATTGGTTCCTGCCCCCCCCCTCCCAGGACTCCCAGTTCTTCCAGCTCTACGATCTCTCTCTGAAGGAGCCTCCTCTCGGGGACGGCAGCTTCTCCGTCTGCAGGAAGTGCCGCCACAAGCAAACCGGACAGGAGTACGCGGTCAAGATCATCAGCCGACGGTACGACCTGACCGAGCACGGGGCTGGGGACCAGACTCCCATCGCACAGCAGTGTGATCCACTCCAGGTTTTACTGCTACCAGCTTGATCAGCCCCCAGTGTGTCTAGCTAACAAGCTCAGGTGTG
>JAHFZB010000181.1:17500-85000 GCA_036884735.1 Huso huso | reverse complement strand
TCCTGGGTCTTCTTCCTTGGAGCCCACTTGCGTTCAAAAAAAACGGATGGTGCGATCAGAAACTGGCGTATACCTTCACCTTGGAGTTCAGCTTGTATCTCTTTGGCAGTTATCCTTGGTTCTTTTTCTACCATTCACTATCCTTCTGTTCAATCTGGGGTAATTTTCCTCTTCTTCACGTGCCCAGGAGGTTGGCTACAGTTCCATGGACCTTAAACTTCTTAATAATATTTGCAACTGTTGTCACAGGAACATCAAACTGCTTGGAGATAGTCTTGTAGCCTTTACCTTTACCATGCTTGTCTATTATTTTCTTTCTGATCTCCTCAGACAACTCTCTCCTTTGCTTTCTCTGGTCCATGTTCAGTGTGGTGCACACAATGATACCAAACAGCACAGTGACTACTTTTCTCCATTTAAATAGACTGAATGACTGATTACAAGATTGGAGACATGTGTGATACTAATTAAAAAACTAATTAGTTTGAAATATCACTATAATCCAATTATTTATTATCTTTTCTAAGGGGTACCAACAAATGGGTCCAGGCCATTTTAGAATATCTTTGTAGAATAAGCAATAATTCATCTCTCTTCACAGCTTCTTTGCTTTATTCTATGACATACCAAAGGCATGCAAGTATACATGAAAAAATAGCTTTTAATTTCATCACTTTTCAGGAGGAATGAAGCAGTATTTCAATGAGCTCTAAGGGTACCAACAAATTTGAGCACGTCTGTATATATGTGTGTGTGTATAAACAGCGTATATATATATAGTGTGTGTGTATACAGTGTATATATATATATAGTGTGTGTATATACAGTGTATATATATAATGTGTGTGTGTGTATACAGTGTATATATATATATATATAATGTGTGTGTGTATATACAGTGTATATATATATATAATGTGTGTGTGTATACAGTGTATATATATATATAGTGTGTGTATATACAGTGTGTGTATACAGTGTATATATATATAATGTGTGTGTGTGTATAGTGTATATATATATATATATATATAATGTGTGTGTGTGTATATACAGTGTGTATATATATAATGTGTGTGTATGCATCTGTATAATTGTATATAAATATTTGTTTGTGTGTGTCTATATTGACATGTGTGTAAAGGTGATAAATGTTACTCTGCATGTAGGTCTCTGTATAGATAGACACAGACGCAGTTGTGTGTATAGATGTATGTGCATACATATGCATGTGTATATATATATATTTATTTAGCAGACGCCTTTATCCAAGGCGACTTACAGAGACTAGGGTGTGTGAACTATGCATCAGCTGCAGAGTCACTTACAACTACGTCTCACCAGAAAGACGGAGCACAAGGAGGTGAAGTGACTTGCTCAGGGTCACACAATGAGTCAGTGGCTGAGGTGGGATTTGAACCGGGGACCTCCTGCTTACAAGCCCTTTTCTTTAACCTCTCGCCAAGATAAGCCCCCTTTTCTGTAAGCGCTGGACCGGCGATCCTGCTACAAAAACACACCTCCTGTTCCTTCACAAACATGTCCTTTAACTTAAACACAAAAAGAAAGTCTGAGCAAAAACAAACAACCACCCACCCAGAATCTCTCTCTTTAGGTCCGGTTTTTCAGGATGAAGGACAAGAAAGACAAATGAAGGAGAGAACACAAACAAAAAACAACAATAACCGTCTTCTTGTGAAATCAGTTCATTTGTATTGTTTCTCTGTCAAGTTGTACTGCTGACAATGGCATGCTGAAGAGAAAGGAGGGATGGAGGGGTTGAGACAGAGAGGGAGCTGTTCACCGCGGATGAACGAACAAGAGAAAGCTAGAGGAGAGATGGAGAGAGGGATGGGATCTGGTTGCAGGAGGACAGTCCTTTCATTTCACTTTCACAATGAAAACGCGCGAGGCAGTTCAGCCTGTGGATTACTTTGCCGTCATCATCTGTACAAACTCTGTGGAGAGAGAGACAGAGATTTATTATTTAAAGACCAACTGAGTTTGATTTTTTATGTTTTATAGATATATATATTTTTTAAGTTTAGTACCAATGCTATCAGTAAGCTGCTGCTTCAATTAAAACTTTTTCACATCCTGCTTCAGTTCAAACTTGAAGCTGTTCCGCGCCAGCCTCACACGACACACACGAGGAAGACAAGGTTTTTAGCGCAGTTAGATACTGAAGCATCATGACTTTACACTTCTGCAAATTCTTCTAAAACGTGAAGTCCAACTCCCCTCCTCTCTCCCCCTCAGTTGCCCTGCCCTCTCCTCTTTCCCCTCCTATGCCCCTCTCTCCCCTGTAAATCTCTCCCCTCGTGGCTGCCCCCTCTCTCCCCTCGTAGCTGCCTGCCCCTCTCCCCCTCGTGGTTGCCCTGCCCTCTCTCCCCTTCAGGCTGCCCTGCCCCTCCTCTCCCCCCTCTCCCCTCGTCGTAGTTGCCCTGCCCCTCTCTCTCCCCCCCTCGTGGTTGCCCTGCCCTCTCCTCCCCCCTCCCTCTGGTTGCCCTGCCCCTCCTCTCTCCCCCTCGTAGCTGCCCTGCCCCTCTCTCCCCCTCAGTTGCCCTGCCCCTCTCTCCCCTTCGTAGCTGCCCTGCCCCTCTCTCCCCCTCGTAGCTGCCCTGCCCCTCTCTCCCCCTCGTAGTTGCCCTGCCCCTCTCTCCCCTTCGTAGCTGCCCTGCCCCTCTCTCACCCTCGTAGTTGACCTGCCCGTCCCCGTCGATGTCGGCCTCCCTGATCATCTCGTCCACCTCCTCGTCGGTCAGCTTCTCCCCCAGGTTGGTCATCACGTGCCGCAGCTCCGCCGCGCTGATGTAGCCGTTCCCGTCCTGCGGGGGAAACAGGCACGCGGTCAGCACAGCATACGGGACGAAAAAAAAACAACAAACGAACCGTTTCAAACCAATAGGAAACGTCTTCAGTTGTTAAGAGCGTTTCAAATCAATAGGAAACGTCTTCGGTTGTTAAGAGCGTTTCAAATCAATTCACAAACCTTCATCCTTTAAGACTCTCCAAGCCTAGTCCTGGGGGGGGGGTCCCTCCTGGTTTTTGTTCCAACTGTACCCTAAATTAAGTAACTGGACCAGTTAATCGTCTAGATCCGAACGACCACGCGGCTCGACTGCTGCGCGCACCGGCCCACCGGACCCGGGTTCCGCTCACCCACCTTGTCAAAGACTCGGAAGGCTTCCCGGATCTCCTCTTCGCTGTCCGTGTCCTTCATCTTCCTCGCCATCATGGTGAGGAACTCTGGGAAGTCAATGGTGCCGTTTCCTGTGACAGGGTTAGGGGAGGGGAGGGAGGGGAGATGAGATGAGATTATTTTCATAGCATTTTTTGGGGGGGAAATTCTAAAACGTTTTGTGTGAACTCTATGGACTTGGGAGAAGTTGCCCTTACGAGACTTTGAAAAAACACACACACATGCATTCCATATTACCTGTGTATTAATGCTGTTTAAATGTGTTATTGAAATGGTCTGACTGTGACATGCTGAACACAGGCACTGTGGTTTGTTCTGTTTGGCTGCTCTGTGCTGTACAGTGCTTTGAGATACTTTTGTATAAAAAGCGCTCTATAAATGCAATAAATAAATGAAATAAAACAAAGACAAACAGGAACGTTAACACAGTGCAATCGAACACACACAGGGACTGGGGGAGAAACGGCTGTGGACGTGTTGCAGCCCCGAGAATTTTAGGATTGAGACAACTTATAAATAAATACATAATTAAATAAATATTTATATATATTTCTAAGTTTCCTTTGATGCTTGTTATATAAATATATTTAAGATATTTTAATCAAAGAACGTTTTTTATATATATATATGTATATGTTTGCTTAATAAAGCCTGGGTCGTGAACTGGGAGTGAAATTAAAAGGCGATTGAGGAATTTGAATAAAATAAAAACATTGATTGCCCCACAACCCTGACCACAATCTGCAGAATCCTGGAGAGTCACAATCTTGAATGAAATGACAATGAATGAATGAATGAATGGATGAATGGATGGATGGATGGATGGATGGATGGATGGACGGACGACCCCGTGTCTCTGTCTCTCTCTCTCTCTCTCGTACCGTCCGCGTCCACCTCGTTGATCATGTCCTGCAGCTCTGCCTCGGTCGGGTTCTGCCCCAGAGAACGCATCACTGTGCCCAGCTCCTTCGTAGTGATGGTGCCATCCCCGTCCTTATCAAACAGGGAGAACGCCTCTTTAAACTCTGCAGAGAGAGAGAGAGGGGGAGAGTGAGCCTGGGGGGGGAGAGAGGGGGAGAGTGAGCCTGGGGGAGAGAGAGAGGGGGGGAGAGTGAGCCTGGGGGGGAGAGAGGGGGAGAGTGAGCCTGAGGGGGGAAGAGAGAGAGGGAGAGAGTGAGCCTGGGGGGGGAGAGTGAGCCTGGGGGGGAGAGAGAGAGGGGAGAGCCTGGGGGGGAGAGAGGGGAGAGGGGAGAGAGTGAGCCTGGGGGGAGAGGGGGAGAGTGAGCCTGGGGGGGAGAGAGCCTGAGGGGGAGAGAGAGGGAGAGAGAGCCTGGGGGGAGAGGGGAGAGTGAGGAGAGAGTGAGCCTGGGGGGAGAGAGAGTGAGCCTGGGGGGGAGAGTGAGCCTGAGGGGGGAAGAGAGAGAGAGGGGAGAGCCTGGGGGGAGAGAGGAGAGCCTGGGGGGAGAGCCTGGGGAGAGAGAGGGGGGGGTGAGCCTGGGGGGGAGAGAGAGAGGGGGACGCGTTGAGAGAGGCAGCGACGGTCAGTTAAACGCGTGTCCGTCGGCACATCACCCCACAGACACACTCACCAGCGATCTGCTCTTCTGTCAACTGGTCAGCCTGCGGACGCAAAGAAACAGGAAAAAACCATTAAAAAAAAAAGAAAATTCCAACAAAAAAAAATTAAAAATAAAAGGTGTCACATCAAAACAGTTTATGTGAAGTTTATTTATTTATTTTTAATTGAGCAATAATGTATTTTACACTTAAAAAAAAAAAAAAAAAAAGTAGTGTGATCCAGTGTGATCCAGTCCTGGTTTCACTGGGAGTTTAATAATCAGACACACCTGAGCTTGTTAGCTAGACACACTGGGGGGGCTGATCAAGCTGGTAGCAGTAAAACCTGGACTGGATCACAATGCTGTGTGATGGGAGTCTGATTTCAATCTGTGAAACAAACATTATTCCCTATAGCCATAGTTACAGCATTGTACAGCAACAGCCCAAAACACATTATAACTGTGTTATGCTGTAAACGCACACACAGTTCAGTCAGCTTCCGTTAACATGAAAGAGGCTTCATAATGTGTATATGAAAACTGGATTTATATATATATATATGTATATATCCCTATTTTACTGCATTCTCCCTAATTTACTGCATTTAATCCTGTACTTTAGAGTACTGTAATCTGTCAAGTGTTATTTAATCTGTAGTATTTTGTATTTAATCGTATCCTGATGTAACTATCACTGACACTGTTATCTGCTCCCACATTGAATGGTATTTTGTCATATTCTTGTACTTGCTAGAACTGAAGTCACTGTATTTATCTTGCTCTTAATTGTATTAATACTTGTACTGTGATTCTTGAAATGTATTTTTTGATTACGACTGTAAGTCGCCCTGGATAAGGGCGTCTGCTAAGAAATAAATTATATTTCTATCGTATTCAGTTTTTCACAGCCCGGTGATATTTGGTTTGATTAAACTGGGGACCCAATCGATACGATATAATATCTATATAATATGATATCTATATAATATAAATATCTCTCTGAAGCAATATATATCCCGCCCGTTCAATCTCGACATCATTTCAATGCTGTACTCAAGACGAGACTGCGCGTTTATTTATCACATGAATATATGATATTACTAGTCTAGAGACTACACGTTAAATAAATCGCATTACTTTATTAATTTCAATGCGTTTACCGTACTAGTTCATATTGAATAATTACAGATACCATACATGAATAAGAAAACACCTGTACGAAAACGAAAAGCAACACCGGCTTTATTTAATTAATAAATAAATAAATAAATAAAATATTATCAATACGTATTACTTAGCAAACTCGCGTCGTGTATTTTAAAATTAAAATTAATTTACTTTGTCGGTTTCTTCAGAATTCTGTTTTTTTTATTTTAAATTTTCTACACACACAAAAATAATAAAATAACGGTTGGTGTTTCCTCCCGGCTCTTACCAACAACGGTAACTTTTAAACCGTTTAAAGAAACGTCCTGCCCCCCAGTATTGATAAAAGCAAACCCGTTTTCCACGCGTACCCGCGTCTCTCAATGCTTACCATGATTTAAAATGTTTTGATTTTATTTCGTTTTTATTTTTCTCCTCAGTCGGTTTCTCTCTCCGCGCGCGTCACTCCCGCCCGCTTCAGATCACTCCGCGACGTGACGCGGCTCACAGCCCGGGACGTCAAACTCCCTAGCAACCGTCGCTACGGTCTCCTTCCGTCTGTCTGCCCAGCAAAAATTGACGTCAGAAAATAGTGCTTCCCTGTGCTTTACCAGACCTCTGTGCTTTACAATGCGTCCGTGTGCTTTACCAGACCCCTCTGTGCTTTACAATGCTTCCCTATGCTTTAGCAGACCTCTATGTGCTTTACAATGCTTCCATATGCTTTACCAGACCTCTCTGTGCTTTACAATGCTTCCCTATGCTTTACCAGACCTCTCTGTGCTTTGCAATGCTTCCCTATGCATTACCAGACCTCTCTGTGCTTTTGCAATATGCTTTTACCAGACCTCCTTATGCTTTTTACAATGCTTCCCTATGCTTTAGCAGACCTCTATGTGCTTTACAATGCTTCCATATGCTTTACCAGACCTCTCTGTGCTTTACAATGCGTCCGTGTGCTTTACCAGACCTCTCTGTGCTTTACAATGCTTTCCTATGCTTTACCAGACCTCTCTGTGCTTTACCATGCTTCCCTATGCTTTACCACACCTCTCTGTGCTTTACAGTGCTTCCCTATGCTTTACCACACCCCTCTGTGCTTTACAATGCTTCCCTATGCTTTACCAGACCTCTCTGTGCTTTACAATGCTTCCCTATGCTTTACCAGACCTCTCTGTGCTTTACAATGCATCCCTATGCTTTCCCAATGCATGGAAACTCTAATAAGGCAGCGTACTGTACTTGGTACACATCGCCATCTAGCGGGCACATGTGTGAATTGCTTCTTTTAAAACTTGTGTTTTTTTTTACTGGAAATGGTTCTTTTATTTGTGTATTTTTTTGTTAAGAAAAAAAAATAAAAATGTCTTAAAACATTCTTCTGCATTTTACTGCTGCAGAGTCACTTTGTTTGTTTTACGTCTCATCCGAAGGACGGAGCACAAGGAGGTGAAGTGACTTGCTCAGGGTCACACACACACACACACACACAGGGAGTCAGTGGCTGAGCTGGGAATTGAACCTCCTCGTCTCATCGCTGTGGTTCTGGGGCTCAGCAGAAACGCTCACTTCTTAAATCTCTTCTCACAGGCTGCCCTGTTTATTAAAGTTACAGAAAAAAAAAAAAAACACAACACACACGACTCATCATCACAGCATAAAATATATTTTAATCTACAAACGTTTCATACTGGAATGTCAGGCCGGGTGGAAAGAGGGGCAGCAAGTTACAATATCTCACTCTGAACTCAATTCGGGGTCCCCCCCCCCCCCCCCTCTGTTTGGGGGAGGGGGTTCCCTCTGGTTCAGGCTACGTAAGGGAATTTGAGGAGCAGGGCTTCGCTGGGGTGCAGGGTGAGTTTCTCGAGGCCCAGGCTGACCCCTGCCTGCCTGCTGGGGTCAGAGCTCAGCACCACAGTCGCTTCGGGGGGCACGAGGGGGTCCTGCAGGGTCACCTCCGCCGGGGACTCCCCGAAATTGAGGGCCACGAGGAAGCGCTCGCTCTGATCCCAGCGGCGCAGGTAGGAGAAGACGGAGGAGGAGGAAAGGAGAGGCTGGAACTCTCCATAGAGCAGAGAGCGCTCCTTTCCCTTGAGATCACTCAGGGAGCGGTACAGACTCAGCAAGGACTGGGGGTCCGACTTCTGAGCCTGGAGAGAGAGAGAGAGAGAGAGAGAGAGAGAGAGAGAGAGAGAGAATGTTAATTTACTTCATTATGGATTCTGCAATACAGCCTCATGCACTGTAGTTAATGGAGCGACAATTCAATGTTCTCCGAACAGCAGACTGGATCGATCCATTCATTTATTAGTTGAATTTATTTATTATGTATTTATTAATACATGTATTTATATTTAATTTAATAAGCAGAGAGCAGCGAGACGCTCACACACACACACCCACCTTGACCGATATATTCTGGTTGTAATCCGCTTGACCGCTCTCATCCCACTGCATCCTGGGAGATTTGGCAGCCTGGAAGAGAGAGGAAGAGGCGGGGGGGGGGGAGACTTTAGAGGGTGCACCGACACACACACCCCGACACCCTCACTAACACACAGAAATTTCTATCCCTGCTTCAAACCCCTCTGCTAAATGACTAATTCATTCTATTAATAGGACTGTCTGTATCTTCGTATGTTTGACTCTTGGACCGGTCCCTCGGTCCTGCGTTTGGCTCTTGGACCGGTCCCTATCCCTCTGTATTGGCCTCACCTGTCCAGGCTCATCTCTCAGTCCGATCTCGTCTCCGTAGTTAGTGACTGGCGTGCCGGGGACGGTGAAGAGGAGGGTGTGGTAAACTCCCAGCAGCCTCTGCGGCACCAGAGAAGCCATGTGACCTGCAACACGCCCTCCGACCTGCCAGGAATCAAAACAAATTATAATATTGAACATCCTGTAATCAAAGAAACTACAACATGAAATCGCAATTGGACTATGAAGCTGAGGGAGTTCATTCTATACAGAGGGGGTGGAATTCAATATGTTAACAAGGGAACATTATTCAGCAGCTTTCATTGGACTCTATGAAGCTGAGGGAGTTCATTCTATATAGAGGGGGTGGAATTCAATATGTTAACAAGGGAACATTATTCAGCAGCTTTCATTGGACTCTATGAAGCTGAGGGAGTTCATTCTATATAGAGGGGTGGAATTCAATATGTTAACAAGGGAACATTATTCAGCAGCTTTCATTGGACTCTATGAAGCTGAGGGAGTTCATTCTATATAGAGGGGGTGGAATTCAATATGTTAACAAGGGAACATTATTCAGCAGCTTTCATTGGACTCTATGAAGCTGAGGGAGTTCATTCTATACAGAGGGGGTGGAATTCAATATGTTAACAAGGGAACATTATTCAGCAGCTTTCAGTGGACTCTATGAAGCTGAGGGAGTTCATTCTATATAGAGGGGGTGGAATTCAATATGGTAACAAGGGAACATTATTAATAATAATAATAATAATAATAATAATAATAATAACAATAACATTAACATCTCAGTCCAGGTTTCACTGCTACCAGCTTGATCAGCCCCCAGTGTGTCTAGCTAACAAGCTACAGTGTGTTATTACACTCCCAGTGAAAGCAGGACTGGATCACACTGCTGTGCACTGTGGGACTCTGAGTCTCACTCACCGCCCAGCCAGGCCAGCTCCCCCTCAGCTCGCTCAGGTACCCCTCCACGCCCGCGGCCACAGCGCTCCCCGTGCGGTTCAGCCGCCCCAGCACCCCCGACACCAGCAGGTCCGCCGCGGAGCGGTTCTGGAGAGTCAGGATCTGATCCATGTCCTGCAGACTCGTCTCCCCGATCAGGATCCTGAGAGAAAAAAAAATAAAAAAATGATTACCCTGTCTTCAGTGTGCGTATCACAGCTCCCCTTGTGGTCAGAGTGTGTACTGCAGTGTGTGCATCACTTCTCCCCCTGTGGTCAGTGTGTGTATCGCAGTTCCCCCCTGTGGTCAGTGTGTGTATCACAGCTCCACCCTATGGTCAGTGTGTGTATAGCAGTGTGTGTATCACAGCTCCCCCCTATGGTCAGTGTGTGAATCAGTGGGTGTATCACAGCTCCACCCTATGGTCAGTGTGTGTATCACAGCTCCCCCCTGTGGTCAGTGTGTGTATCGCAGTGTGTGTATCACAGCCCCCCCCTGTGGTCAGTGTGTGTATCGCAGTGTGTGTATCACAGCCCCCCCCTGTGGTCAGTGTGTGAATCAGTGGGTGTATCACAGCTCCCCCCTATGGTCAGTGTGTGTATAGCAGTGTGTGTATCACAGCTCCCCCCTGTGGTCAGGGTGTGTATTGCAGTACTTGCCTCGGTCTCTCCTCAGTGCTGTAGTTGCCAGTCAGGCTCCTCAGCTCCTCCCACAGCTGCGGCTGCAGCTCCAGCAGCTCCTCCACCCCAGAGAGCTGGATCCCATCCACCCCCTGATCCAGCCAGAACCGGAACGCTTCCTGGATAGAGAGAGAGAGAGGGAGCGTGTCAGGACCAACAGAGAGAGAGAGAGACCGAGAGAGAGAGAGAACCAACACCTATGGGATTCAGCCCCGTGGGTTACCTTGAGTTTCTCGCTGTTGGTTTTCAGGTAAGTCTCAGTGAACCAGGGCTTCTCCCCTTTGTAGTTCGGAGTGAGATCGAGGACCACTCGAATACCTGGGGGGGGAGAAGAGAGGATTGATCAGCCCCCAGTGTGTCTAGCTAACAAGCTCAGGTGTGTGATTATTAAACTCCCAGTGAAACCTGGACTGGATCACACTGCTGTGCAGCGGGAGTCTGATTCCCAGCCCTGCAAGACTCTTATTGCACAGCAGTGTGATCCAGTCCAGGTTTTACTGCTACCAGCTTGATCAGCCCCCAGTGTGTCTAGCTAACAAGCTCAGGTGTGTCTGATCATTAAACTCCCAGTGAAACCAGGACTGGATCACACTGCTGTGCAGCGGGAGTCTGATTCCCAGCCCTGCAAGACTCCTATTGCACAGCAGTGTGATCCAGTCCAGGTTTTACTGCTACCAGCTTGATCAGCCCCCAGTGTGTCTAGCTAACAAGCTCAGGTGTGTCTGATTATTAAACTCCCAGTGAAACCAGGACTGATCAGCGGGAGTCTGATTAACATCCCTGTAAATTAAGCTTAAAAAAGAACCACCTGCTTATAAAAACACAACATAATTCAAAAATATGTATTTATTTATATAGCGCCTTTCATACAAAAAGCATCTTGCAGCGCTGTCAAAAACAAGGAAAAATAAATCTCAAGCACACACATTTTGTATCTGGATCCCTGAAAATCTGTTACTATGAAGATGTTTCTCGCGTGCGATCGAGAGACGAGAAAGTCTGAAAAGAGATCGACTGAATTCTTAAAAAGAGGAGAGTAGAAGAGAAATAAATAAATAAAAATAAAGACAGGGCTAAAAACACCAAAAATCAGAAGCTCGAAATATATTAAAACAGCAATTTAAAAAATTATAACACACACACATATAGATATACATCCATCTCTCAATGCAAGTGGTTTTCATTGTAAACAGTTATGAACTGGACTCACTTTTCTTCTGAGCCACTTGGAGCAGTCTGGTGAAATTCTCCATGCTTCCCAGGGACGGGTCGATGGCCATCAGATCCAGATTAAAGTCTGTGTTCTGAATGCTTTTGTGTACTGGTCCCAGTACCAGCCCCTTGATCTTCAACTGGTTCAGCTCGTCAATGCGCTGGGAGACTCCTGGAGGGGAGGAGGGGGGGGGTTACAGACAGAGTCGTTGCCTCTTTGTCACACACAGGGCATGGGAATCAGACTCCCATCGCACAGCAGTGTGATCCAGTCCAGGTTTTACTGCTACCAGCTTGATCAGCCCCCAGTGTGTCTAGCTAACAAGCTCAGCTGTGTCTGATTATTAAACTCCCAGTGAAAGCAGGACTGGATCACACTGCTGTGCAGCAGGGGGTAGAGTTTATTTCTGTTCTTCCTTCTTATATCTGGGAAAAGGCACATCAGCAGAAAATTGACCCCCCTCCCTCCTTCCTCCTTCCTCCCTCCCTCCCTCTCTCTCAACCTTTCCCCTAGTTCCTAATAACTGTGCTTTATGCTTGCCTGTTGACTCTGACCTCAAAGCTGACTCAGGCTGATGTAAGAGGCACTCCTGTTTAATCACAAGACAAACCAGACTGTGGTGGATTTAAGCCTGGGGGGAGGGAGGGAGCGGGGAGGAGCAGCAACTGCAGCTCATGTGCCCCCCCTCCCCCCCAGGATCACATGCCTCAGTGAGTACACAGCCCTGTTTCCCAGGAGCGGGATAGACAGTCTGTCGGTCAGTTTGTAAAAGCATGCAAACTTTAAACCTCATGGAGAGAAAGATCTGGCTTCACACGCTCTTATACAAGGCACTGTGCAACTGTCATATAGTATTAATAATAATAATAATAATAATAATAATAATATGAAAGCATTGTAATGTGTTTTTAAAAACGCCAAAGGATTTAGATCAGGGCTGGAAATTAGACTCCCATCGCACAGCAGTGTGATCCAGTCCAGGTTTTACTGCTACCAGCTTGATCAGCCCCCCAGTGTGTCTAGCGAACAAGCTACAGTGTGTCTGATTATTAAACTCCCAGTGAAAGCAGGACTGGATCACACTGCTGTGCAGCGGGAGTCTCATTCCCAGCCCTGTGTTCCTCCAGCGGGACGCCCCCCTACCTGCCAGGTCCCCCATCCCGTCTCCGTTGGAGTCCATGAAGGCAGCGACGGCCCCGATCCTGTAGAGGGCGCCCTTGTGCCACCAGCTCTGCTCCGGGACCGACTGGCAGCGCGGCGCTTGGACGATGATGACGATGGCCGCGGCCAGCATGCCCAGCCAGCCGAGCCAGAACAGAATGAGCAGAGCCCAGCGGGTCCGGACCCAGCCTGGTGTTCCGGCCACCTTCAGCAGCTCCTCCTTCGAGAGCCCCGTGAACTTCAAACCCTCCTCCTGATCCTCGGGCAGCTTCACCTGAGGAGAGAGGGAGAGGAGAGCGAGAGAGAGAGAGAATCTGTCAGTCAGGCATTACCAGCTAGTGTGAGTTTGTAACCCTGCTCAAACTCCTGGCTCCTGATCATTTCAATATTAATAATAATAATAATAATACTAGACTTCATTGAGGGGAGCTCTGAACCCCAGGACTGGGTGCAGCAGCAGCAGCAGCAGGGCTAGTGTGAGTTTGTAACCCTGCTCAAACTCCTGGCTCCTGATCATTTCAATATTAATAATAATAATACTAGACTTCATTGAGGGGAGCTCTGAACCCCAGGACTGGGTGCAGCAGCAGCAGCAGGGCTAGTGTGAGTTTCTAACCCTGCTCAAACTCCTGGCTCCTGATCATTTCAATATTAATAATAATAATAATAATACTAGACTTCATTGAGGGGAGCTCTGAACCCCAGGACTGGGTGCAGCAGGAGGCGTCCCGGGGCTCTGTTACCGTGGAGATGCTCTCATTCCGCGGTTACCTTCACGCAGCCGTTCTTCTCGGTCTCCGCGGCCGGGCTCCCCTCCCCCGTCATGGGCTGCTTCTCCGCATCCAGCTCGTTGAGCTCCACGTCCTTCAGATCGAGCTCCGTGTCCTTACTCATCGTGAGACTGCGGGGGGGGGGGGGGCCGAGAAGATGAGCGTGTAAGAGGCGGAAGGAAGAGGGGACGCTTGATTATTTAAAAACAAACCAAAAACCCCTCTTAAGTGATAATATTGCAGAAAAATTATAATTGCAAAACGTTAATGAAAACAGCTAAAGAAAGAGATCTATATTGCAACATACAATACATATTGCATCATACAATACATATTGCATCATACAATTTATTATATATACATTATTATTCATTTATTTAACAGCAAATGGAAAATAAACTGAAATGATTTTCAATGAAAAACGCATTACCTGTCGTGAAAAAGGCGCTAATTAATTACGTAATTTCTCAAGGTCGTTCACGGAGATGACGCTGCGCAGAACCTCACCGATTCAGCGCAGAACCTCATTCAGCCAATGATCTTCGAAGAAGGCTCTGCGTGAACGCGCCCATTGGCTAAAGCGGTCAGAATCTGCGCAGAAGCATCTGCGTGAGCGCAGCCAGTGCCTCGCGTGTGCGCCCAAACGCTGACGTCAGTGCAAGGTGGGGATGATGTTGCATCAGCATTAAAACGACGTCGCGCTTGAAGTCGGTATGGAAACGCTTCGCTCTGGATATCGTGCAAAAGCCGGGTAGGACCGGTCTGTGTACAGCTCCGCATCCCCCCTCTATACAGAATTAACTACCGTTTGCATCATAAAAACATATGATTACCGTGTTAGCATAATGAACTGCAGTCCCCTCATATAGTGAACTGCAACATGATGAAATACTGTGCTACTGTCATGGCTTCCGGTAGTTTATTTGAATGACACGAGGTTAAATAAAATCTCATTCATATATATATATATATATATATATATATATATATATATATATATATATATATATATATATATATATATATATATATATATATATATATATATATATATATATATATATAAAGCACAAAGAGCCAGCTGCCTTTAGTATTAAAGTCAGAAATTCTCGATGATGCATATTTTGACCCACAGCTGTGATCTGCTCAAAATAACCCTAAATTATAATGTAATTATGAATACAGTAATATTATACCGGCTAAATCTGACGACGACATTGAAATGTAATAATAATAATACCGATGTTTCCCGGACCGGTTCGGTTCGGTCCAGTTTGTCTCGTCTTGTGTTTGTAACACCGCCGGTCCGGCGACACCGTCACGACAAACAAAACACAGAAATCAAGGGAACTTTAAAAACCACTGCGTTTACGAAACATTTTAAAAACCATTACCGCCTAAAAAAAGAGATTAAAACAGTCAAATAAAACAGCGTTTGAGAGCGTCGCGAGCGAGGGTTTAAAATGGATGAATGAATTAATTAATCAGATTCATTCTCGTTGCCCAGTGTTGTAATGTCAACAGCCATAAAATATTTAACAATTTCTACCTGTTATTTACGTATAATTTAATTATTTTAAATTCGTGTCATCTGAATTAAAATACTTTACACATAAACACCGGTGTTTACTCACGGACTCTGATGCCCGTAATAAATACGGTCAAAATTATTATTATTATTATTATTATTATTATTATATCGAATTAAATTTACCTTGTTTTAAAATGAAAGAAATCTGGAAACAAAAATCGCTTTTATGATGTTCCCTCTCGAGCGCTTCACTCGTCTGTTGAATTGAATATTGAATTGTAAGCGAGCTCGAAATGTCCGTCCTATTTATAGACAGGGCCGCCTCTTTCTCTCGCTCTCTCTCCACGAGTCATCAGGATATTTAAGGTGGCTCCAGTACGATACTCAAAAACAAACTCTCAACAACTACACGGTGAAGGTGGCCTAGTTTCAGCGAGGACTTATTATTGCCCATAGCACAATTACTTAACAAGCATTTATATATATATTTATTTATAATTGCGCGTGTCTTTCTTTCTTTAATGTTGCATTTTCTTGTTCGTGTTGCAATGTCTTTCTTTAAAGAAAAACAACACGGCTACCTTAAATCTGAAACCCCGCCTCCTTCTATTCAGAGTGTGTACTGAACGTTCTTTGAAACTCACAAACAAGCAGCGAGCCGCGATAATGCATCGAGGGTGCGGGGTGCGGGGCTCAATCTACCCCGCAGCAATTCAAGGGGGGGGGGGGTCACACTTCTGCTAAAGCTGTTTTTATAATTTAGAGAAGCGCAGCTTTACTTGTTAATAATTACTATTATTAATTTCTTAGCAGACGTCCTTATCCAGGGCGACTTACACTTGTTACAAGATACCACATTATTTTTACATACAATTCCCCATTTATACAGTTGGGTTTTTATTGGAGCAATCTAGGTAAAGTACCTTGCTCAAGGGTACAGCAGCAGTGTCCCCCACCTGGGATTGAACCCACGACCCTCCGGTCAAGAGTCCAGAGCCCTAACCACTACTCCACACTGCTGCCCTAGGCTACATAGTCGTTATCATTATTAATTTGAAATACTTTTCAAAGTGTTTATTATAATGTCACGCTCAATATTATAAAACACGACAGCAGCAGCTTGGGGTTCTGCAGTAATCAGCAGCATTCAATCAACTCCATTTTCAGTCAGTCAGTTTATTAATAATAATAATAATAATAATAATAATAATAATAATAATGTTTTTTACCACTGAGCCCAGACACAGGAAAACTAGGACAAAGGTCACAGTGAATCTTACAGTCAGTCCCTTTACATTGTTTACATGGTTCTTTCTTGGTCTTCCGAGCCTTCTTTTAATATCCCCCCCCCCCCGGTGAGTTATAGCTGTTCTTGAATTCCTGGAAAGGGAACCAGATGTAGCAGCAACATCCTTACACTGTAAACAACACAGTGTGTGCCTGGAGGAGGTGAGGAGGGGACAGGAGGGGGAGAAGAGGAGAGGAGGGGAGGGGAGGAGGAGGGGGGGGGGAGGGGAGGAGGGGGAGGGGGGAGGAGGAGGAGAGGAGGGGGAGAGGTGGGGGGGATTATATGCAACAATAACAACTGAAAAAGGAAATATGTAAAATATATAGAGGAGAGGGCATGGCATAGTGCCTGTGTGTCTGTCTGCATTGCCACTGCAGAGCCCCTGTGTGTCTGTCTGTCTGTCTGTCTGCATTGCCACTGCAGAGCCCCTGTGCGTCTGTCTGTCTGTCTGTGTGTCTGCATTGCCTCTGCAGAGCCCCTGTCAAAGCCGACTTGCAAACGTTTGCGTGACATCTGAATGGATCTCTGCGGCATGGAAAGGGTTAACTCCGAGCAGCAGGCTGTCAACAAGACTCCCAGACACATGCATGTGCTTTTAGGAAGGAATGTTTTGTTGACATGAAATCCGATCATCTCTCCCTCTCCCTCTCCCTCTCCCTCTCCCTCTCCCTCTCCCTCTCTCTGTCTCTCTCTAGCTGCAGGTGGCTGCAAAACACTTTCAAAACAGCGATTTATTTTCTAAGCATGTCTAGCTAGTGAGAGAATCCCATTCCACATGCTATAGACTTCCCTTGTGCAAGCAAGGGCTCCAGGGATAGGAAACAAGACTCCTATCGCACAGCAGTGTGATCCAGTCCAGGTTTTACTGCTACCAGCTTGATCAGCCCCCAGTGTGTCTAGCTAACAAGCTCAGGTGTGTCTGATTATTAAACTCCCAGTGAAACCAGGACTGGATCACAAGAGAAAGACCCAGTCAAAAAGGTATGTTCCGATTACTATTATTTTTTTTTTTCAGGGCTCGTAACTGGAGGACACGGGTTCAAATCCCGCCTCTCACTGACTGACTCGCTGTGTGCGACCCTGAGCAAGTCACTTCACCTCCTTGTGCTCCGTCCTGCGGAGATGTTAATATCCCGGGTTTAAAAGGCATGTCGTATGCAGACAGGCTAAAAGAATTGAATCTGTTCAGTCTTGAACAAAGAAGACTACGCAGCGATCTGATTCAAGCATTCAAAATCCTGAAAGGTATTGACAACCCAGAGGACCTGAAAAAAGAAACAAGGACCAGGGGTCACAAATGGAGATAAAGGGGCATTCAGAACAGAAAATAGGAGGCGCTTTTTTTACACAGAGAATTGTGAGGGTCTGGAACCAACTCCCCAGTTATGTTGTTGAAGCTGACACCCTGGGATCCTTCAAGAAGCTGCTTGATGAGATTCTGGGATCAATAAGCTACTAACAACCAAACGAGCAAAGATGGGCTGAATGGGAGCCTCCTCTCGTTTGGAAACTTTCTTATGTTCTTAAAATCACAAAGCTCTTCCGAGTCGGTGACTCTGAACTGCCTGTGTGTCGTTTCATCTTGTCCCTGGACTTTGAATGCAGATTACAGGAAAAAAAACGCTGAGGAAGCAGAAAGAGAGAGAGAGAGAGAGAGAGAGAGAGAGAGAGAGAGAGAGAGAGAGAGAGGGGGAGAGAGAGAGAGAGAGAGAGAGAGATGGGAGGGAGGGAGACTGGGAGGGAGGGAGAGAGAGATGGGAGGGAGGGAGAGAGAGAGGGAGAGAGAGAGAGAGAGAACCGACCCCCCAATAATTACAGCGCTAAACCCTTCACCGAACTCATCATTAAGCTTAAATTAGATGTTTATTTCTGTATTGTTTTCAGCTCGTACACCGTTGCAAATTTCAAGTTAACATTTTATAAGTAACTTGAACTTTTTTTAAGAGCTGAGAATAATTTTTTTTTTAAAAAAAGGTGTAATTGAGCGAGCGATCGGTTCAGAGAAGGGACTGGTTCAGTGATGACTGAGAGCTCGGTTGATATGGAAACCAGCAGACACAGCCGAAGGGGGCCCGGGACCGGGGGTTGGGAGAGCGGCTCTTTCACGTCGGGCTCGGCAGGTTTTCCTCTCGGACAAAGGCCGGCTTTGTTGGGTTTCCATAGCAACGGCGGATTATGCCCAATCGCCCCGCCCCCTTCCTGTTGCTAAGGAAACACAGCAACCTTTCAATAGAACGCAGCGACGCAGAGCGAATTCAAATATGAAAAGGGCTGGGTTCAAATCTGGAGGGGGGGGTGGTGCAGACACAGACTGTCTCAAAACAGGTTAGACTTTATCCCACTGCAATTTCAAGGGTTAGAATTGTATTGTGTTTTTTTTTTAAAACCAGCTCAGGTTTCCTGGAGTGGAAAAGCAGCCATCCTCCAAATAATAATAATAAATAAATTATGAAATTATCAAAAACAAGACTGCATGTAAACCGCGCACGCCTGGACACGGCGCGTTAATTGCACGCCTCCGGTCGTTGCGGTAACCGATTCATCTTAGCGCTCAAGTACAGCGCAATAGATGAATACCTATCGCCATTTCATCAGAAGCATGGCGCCATCTAGTGGATGCAACTAATACTTTCGTTATGATTAGGCAAAGTTAATTAAATAAACATAAATACATTTACACCAAGTATAACATGATTCTAATGATTCCTGTTTCTTGCGCTGAGGAAGTGCGGTCCCGTTACACAGCCAGTGCATTTCCCTGAAGCTTCAGGACTCAAGCACACTGTGGCTGGACTCTCACAGGAAATAACTCAGGAAGGTTCCTTATAAATGAAATCTCACATTGCAAAGCAGAAGTTGACCTCACTAACAGTGCTATGGCAGTTGCATGAATCCTGCAGCAGCCCTACACCTCACTGACAGTGCTATGGCAGGTGTGCGAGTCCTGTAGCAATCCTACACCTCACTGACAATGCTATGGAAAGTGCATGAGCACTGTAGCAATCCTACCTCATTGACAGTGCTATGACAGGTACATGAGCTCTACATCTCAGTGACAGTGCTATGGCAGGTGTATGAGCCCTACACCTCAGTGACAGTGCTATGGCAGGTGCATGAGCCCTACACCTCAGTGACAGTGCTATGGCAGGTGCATGAGCCCTACACCTCATTGACAGTGCTCTGGCTGGTGACTCCATAGTGTTTCTCCACTGTGATGAGATTTTGAAGTAGTTTATGTTTTGCTCCCTATAATTATTCTCCCTCATGGACCTGGAGTCCATGTTGGTTTTACAGGTTGGTGTCTCTTTGATTCAGCATCTCAAGCCTCTAGCAGTTCCACACAGCATTGTGAATACTGGAAGTGCACTTCTTTTAAAAACTGCCTGTGTTTCTATATGTGTGTGCGCAGTAGCGCTGCGGTAGGTTTTGAAACGTGAATGAGTTTCCACATGGAGGGAGAGCAGTGTGTTTAAGAAGAGGGGGGTGGAAATGAACCAGCCAGGTCACACCCTGCACAGTTAAGTCATTTTATTGCAAGAACAGAGGGGTGTTTCTGCACACCTCTCACATCAAGAAGCACTCATAGTAAAACTGGAACAAAAAACAGACTTCAGAAACATTTACATAAAAAATCCACTGTTCTGAAAACTACAAATCCCAGGATCCTCTTCTGTGCACCCTGTCCTCCACACAGAACCCTGGGTAAAAGAGAGAAAAGGCAATGACATCAGAACAGAACACACAGCCAGGAGGTTCTAGAACAGTGCTGGCAGGAGGAGGAGGAGGAGGAGGAGACGACGACATCTGAACCAACATGCAAAACACCTCCACAGCGACACCACAATAACAAACACTCGCAAAGCTCTTAAAACACAGCCAGTGTAATTAACAAGAGGATGGTCTGGGAACTCCAGGGTACAGGCTGCCCTGCCAGTGGGGGTGCAACGATCTACGAGCCCCCCCCCCCAAATAAGCTATAAAACACTTTCAAGAAGCACCTGGTCTAAAGATGCCAGGCTTCTGATCACACTAGAGAAAAGCATCACGATTCGACACAGCCAAATCACAGCCCAGCCAGCGGCGCAGTCCCGTCAGACAGTTGGAAACCCCAACAAGCCCTCCCCTTCTTGCACCGATGGCACCAGTGGGTTCACCTTCGCAGGTTCTGGTCCCAGTTCAGTGCGTAAGACGTGTGCAGGGTTCATCACTGGGACCGCGCCGAGACTGGGAAAAACACCCGAGACACTGAACCCGTCTCCCGAGAGAGAGAGAGGGAGCACACAGAGCGTGAGCTAACAAGCTCAGGTGTGTCTTAAGCTCCCAGTGAAACCAGGACTGGATCACACTGCTGTGCAGCAGGAGTCTCATTTCCAGCCCTGTGAGCAATATTATCTAGCCTGGAGTCTAGCAGACCGAACGGTTAGGAATGACAAATGCTGGCCGATTTAAAATAATTTCAGCAGAGAAAAGGTTTATGAAGCGACTCACCTTTTAAAAAGAATACTGAAGACCAGCTGACCACCTCAGCTGCCAGATCTCTGTAGAAATAAAAGACACACTTTAATAAAAACGGAAATCCTGCAAATCAATGTGCGACAATTCAAACACTGGCCTTAAAACGGGCAAGAAATATGCGAGGCAAAAATAAAACCAGATCAGGTCTGAGCTCAGCTTGAAGAGCTGCAGTGATGAATCTGAAATCGAGTCTCACACAGCCTGCAAAAGCATTACAGCATCACGCAGGAGATACAGCGGTGTGTGTGTCAGTCTCTCGAACCCGAGTCGTTGTAATCAGAAGGTACAGTACCAGTCAGTCATGAATTCTCAGACTGGGGCGGTAATACGAGTCATCCCGCAAGACTTTGCGGGCTCTGAGAAACGCACACCAGCTAACATTAAACTACAGAGACTGTTTGAAATCCTCTCATTAAACTAGGAGGGAAAGCCTTCAGTTTCAATTCTAAACTACCCTTCATTATAACCTTAAAATGCATTCTGAAACTCTATAGGATAACCAAGCAGATACCAACCTGCAGCCCACAGTCTCCCGTCACCCTCCAGGACAGAGCATCACATCGTCAGAGATCACAGCCTGCAAGAAATCAGAGGACAGATTCAACGCACAGAGTCTCGCTCGCATTCCCCGCGGCACAGCGAGACACAGGGAGGGCTGGCTGCGTTCAGATTTTAAATTTGCATCAGCTTGAGGTCAGGCATATGCTTGTCTAGTATTAAAATCATCATGACAGCAGACAGGACGCATTCACCAGCTAGTCTCCTGCCCTTACACTTCAAAAAATAGGTTTTGCAATTAGAGAGAGACGTGAATCAGACTCCCGCTGCACAGCAGTGTGATCCAGTCCTCGTTTCACTGGGAGTCTGTCATCACGCGAGACACGGGCTCCGACAGCTACATATTATAATTTATTTCTTAGCAGATGACTTTATCCAGGGCGACTTACAATTGTTACAAGATATCACATTATTTTCACATACAATTCCCCATTTATACAGTAGGGTTTTTACTGGAGCAATCTAGGTAAAGTACCTTGCTCAAGGGTACAGCAGCAGTGTCCCCCCACCTGGGATTGAACCCACGACCCTCTGGTCAAGAGTCCAGAGCCCTGACCGCTACTCCACACTGCTGCTTATATAGTAATAATAATAATAATAATAATACTACTACACACACCTGCTGTCTGGTTGCACACAGCCCTGGAGAGAGCGCCAGGTCACAGACCTGCAAGAGAAGAAGAAACGGGACAGAAGAGAGAAAGTCAGTCTTAGGAGACGAGGTTTCACGAAGCTGGTCCTGTGTGATCCTGCAGCTTCAGGTATTCCGATCTCTCAACAGGAATATTCAGCCGAACGAGATTCCATACGAAAATCATCACGAGCGCAGGGTAGAGATGCCTTTTATTGATTTATTATTTTAAAAAAAAATTAAACAGGAGTAAACTTACCAGACTGAACTGGCTTCAGGATGCAAGTCCAGCAGCTGCCACCAGAGGGCACCGGCTTCACTGCAAGAGATAGGGGCTCTGCAGGTCCAGCAGCAGCCAGCAGAGGGCGCCGGCTTCACTGTAAGAGATAGGGGCTCTGCAGGTCCAGCAGCTGCCAGCAGAGGGCGCCGGCTTCACTGCAAGAGATGGGGGCCGCGTTACAAACAGCTCCTCAATTCACGGTCAGCAGCAGTAAAGACACGCACAGGGTCCCGCAGTCACTCAGGATGTTCGGTTGTATTTTCACACTGAATCAAAGTGAGCTAGTTTATTCATCATTGAGACTGCAGAGCTGAGAGATCAAATCAACACCCAGTTAGGATACAGAGCCCAGGGAGGGAGCCAAGGGACACTGAGGAACATGCAAAGAAAAAACAGAGTCCACGAGATATAGCCTTCGTGCCAGACACCTAGCAGAACAGGTCACTGGCCTCGACTCACACAGGACAGTACTGCCTGGATAGTTTGGTGGAGTCAGTCACACCATGTGGACAGTATATAGTGTCCAAAAGGCAAGACAGTACTTGGTACTGACATTCCGCAAGACCAACATTGCAAAAATGCCTGCCAGGGATTAGCAAAGTGGGAAAGGCTAGTCAAGGACTTTAAAAAGGGTAATTCGTTCTTAGAGTGCTTGAGAGTAAACACTAGTTTAGGGAACGTTTGATTTCAAATGAACCTTCAGTCCGTTCGGATCCTGAAACTGGGGGAGCAGCTCACCTGCGTGGGTCGGTACAGCCCGGGAGTCAGACCCAAGTTACAGGAACCCTGTGTGGAGATAAAAAGGTTTAAATTCACTATTTCTGTGGACTGAAAGTTTCCATAAGAGAGAAACTCTGCTGTGAGAAGAGTTTAAACAAAATTGACTAAAACGCTGCTCTGAAAAACACAACACGTTCTGAAGCAGAAAATAACCCAGATCAGGTTTGAGCTCAGCTTGAACTGCAGCATTTCAAACCGAGGAAAGTGAATCAACTCAATGCTGCTTTTAAAAAAACCCCTCACTACAGCAACACACTGGAGACTGCAGGGGCGGCGTGTTCCAGTCTCTTGAACCCGAGTCGTTGTAATCAGAAGGTACAGTACCAGTCAGTCATGAATTCTCAGACTGGGGCGGTAATACGAGTCATCACACGAGACGCGGGCTCTGAGAAACGCACGCCAGCCAACGTGAAACTACAGAGACTGTTTGAAACCCTGCTCTTGGATAAGGGTGCATCAACTAGGAGGGAAAGCCTTCAGTTTCAATTCTAAACTATTAACCATAACCTTAAAAAGCATTCTGAAACTATATAGGATAACCAAGCAGATACCAACCTGCAGCCCACAGTCTCCCGTCACCCTCCAGGACGGAGCATCGCATAGTCAGAGATCACAGCCTGCAAGAAATCAGAGGACAGATTCAACGTCTCGCTCACATTCCCCGCGGCACAGCGAGACACAGGGAGGGCTGGCTGCGTTCAGATTTTAAAATTTGCATCAGCTTGAGGTCAGGCATATGCTTGTCTAGTATTAAAATCATCACGACAGCAGACAGGACGCAGTCACCAGCTAGTCCACAGCACACAGAGCGTTAACAGAAATAGGTTTTGCAATTAACAAATAGATGCGACTCAGACTCCCGCTGCACAGCAGTGTGATCCAGTCCTGGTTTCACTGGGAGTTTAATAATCAGACACACCTGAGCTTGTTAGCTAGACACACTGGGGGCTGATCAAGCTGGTAGCAATGAAACCTGGACTGGATCCACTTAATTTCTATCTCTGGGATTAATTTTAGTTTTATGTGCAACAGGAAAAAAAAAACAACTAATCTTTTGAAAAAAAAACCAACGTCATCTAGTGGATAAAATAGTTTCTGGCAATACATCTAGCTATCCACTAGAGGGAGCTGGCACTTCAAATACACCTAGATACATTTCCTTATCAAAAGACCAGGAGAAAAAACATCTTCATGCATTTGCATTGCGTGGTGTTTGAGATGTTGCAGACGTACCTTGAAGATCTCTTGTGTATCAGGAGCAGGTCAAGATCATTCGACACAGCCTGCAAAACAGAGGGGGCGGAGTTGTGAAGCGGGGAAGAGTCACAGAACCAAAAAAATTCACAAGAGGCACGCGGTGAAGAAAGCCGAGCCAGACGCAGCATCAGTCAGAGTTCTGTACTTCAGAGAGAATCAGATATGTGCTTGTAAATAATCACTTGCTGCAGAAGGCCGAGGCTCAGCAGGGAGATGCATCCTACACGTCGGACTAAGAAACTACCACCTCACCAGGAGACACAGCACTGACAGAACACACAGGCGTGCGAAGGGTTAAGGGCTTGTCAACGCCCCTTCTTTAGAAGCGGGACCCAATCCTAAGAGTTAGTTACTGCCCCTTTGAGGAGAGGCTAGCGTTGCTTCCTGCACACCCAAAACCCTCGATAAAATCAGCCAGCATGAAACGCAACACTGGTCCGTACAGCCAGCATCGCATTACAAACTGGTTGAGACCCAGTGTTCACTTCTGCACGGTACAGGTGTGCAAGACACCCGCGCTCTCCAGCGGAGACGAGAGACTTCACGCAGGCTACAGAGATCAGAACAGTGCAGGAATCGCCCTGCTAGAATGAAGGCGGGTGCTCACCTGGGAACAGGTGCATCACAACACAGGGAGGGGTGCTCCTCTCACAGGCAGCTGTGAACACAAAGTACAGTCAGGTTACTGATCCAGCAAGACAAACAGAGCCGCAGTATCCCCCACCTGGGACTGAACCCACGACCCTCCGGTCAAGAGTCCAGAGCCCTGACCTCTACTCCACACTATATACAGCGACTTCCCAAAAATCAGCCCCCAGCTGCAAGTCAGATTATATTGTAGTTAATTGACGCAGATCGATCACGTGCTTTCTTTTGCCTTCAAATGCACATGCATGCGGCTGCCGCTGAGAACCGCGTTAACACAACACTGCCCGATGCGATCAGGGAGGAGCTGAAGAGATTGCAAAGGGGAGGTTGGTTTTAATGAAGCACGGGTCCTGCACAGCGCTACAGTCAACCCAGCAGCTGTCTGCTGATCCACAAGGGCTGCAGCACTGCCTGCTGTGTTAGAGGCGCTCCGAATACTGACACCTCACTCACAACCCGGGCTGGTGTGTTTTGAAGCATCGTTGGTCATCAGGGGCGCGCTACTCAGAATCTGGTAAAGGGTTTTTTGCATCATTGCCTTCAGCCAAGCGAGGATTGATCGTCACTGTAGCACAGCGTTCAAAACACGAAGACACTGCCTCGCCCCCCTCCCCCACTCCCGTCTGAAGCATGCTTTATTCTCTACCTGCTTTCACACCCGTGCAAGGCATCGCTTCTCTTCTCTCGGTTCCGTGCGGCTCTGCGGGTAACAGGGACACAGACAAACGCATCAGAATTAGCAAACCGCGTTTAAATATAAACTAGCAATACATGCACTTGCGAAGCGCGGTCTGCAAACAGAGAGAGAAGGCCACGTGCTGCGCCTCCTCCTCGTGGACGTTCTAGAACATCAAGGAACGTTCCACTCGCTCACCACGCGGCGGACGCGGGCCCGCAACGCCCGAATAGGATTGGATTCCTTATAAAAAAACTAAAATTAATTTCTCAAATGCAAAACCCCACCAAGGCAGGATTTCTGTTTAAGAGGCGCTGCGGTTCTCATCAGAATGAGATAAAGTTGCAATCACGGTTTTCAGTACAGGTCTGTGTAATTTTCATCATCGAGAAACCACAATGCTGGCGCCCCTGCATTGTTAAGATGCATTTAAAATCATGCATATCCATTTGTGATTTAACACAGCGCTGGGCGAGTTGCAGAAGAATTAAAGGCGACGAGATCTGGCCGTTCAGGACACGTGGTTACGAAGACACTGACCACGCACCCTCGCTCAGGGGGTCTCAATGCAAGGAGTCGTGCAATTACATCAAAATCGAAATTAAATAAATACAGACGTATTTAACAAACATCACATTTGGAAATGCAAAACATTGTTATCTTAACTTATTCACAACCACTAATCGAGATAGAGGTTTAATAGACGAATCAATGCTGTAAATTAATAAATCACCTTCAAAATTGATCAAACTAATACACACGTGAAGATATCTCGTGGATAACAGTAAATACACACTTTGAATCCGCAAATATTGACTCGCTAGTAATTTTAAACAGCCTGCTTACTTATGCGATCCTACCTCTGTCAGAGCTCGCTGTGAAATGGCCGATTGGAGGGCGGCTCCGCCTTTTATACACCCCGCATTGTGACGTAACCGGAAACGGACTCGCCTCGGGGGAAGGGAAATAAATTAATTATTTAATCCCAGTCGCGTTTATAATCCTCGGTGCTGAGCTGTGTCGAAATTAAACTCGCGAGAATCCTCGAATGTGGCGCTCAAAATTAAAAAAAGATATATATAGATAGATAGATGAATTGATTGAAAAGTCATACGAAGCGAGCCACGCGGTCCTCTTACGTCACCTGAGCCTCCTGCTAGCTCTGCTCTCAATTCAACTCTTGACTTCTCTCTATTCCTGAAGGAGATTTATCTTCAAGTGTCGCTCGTCCTTGTTAGACAGCTTGTTGGTTATTCCAGTCCTGGGTTTGTCAATGACAGGTGATGCTTCCCTGTGATTGTTGATTGTGCTTCGGATACCACAGCTTGAAAATCGATCGATGCGAGCGATTTCACTCAATGAGATTCCTTCTGTATGTGAGTCAAGGCTGTTATAATAGCAGAAAACACTAGCGGAGGCTTTGAGGAAATTGTTGATGCTCAGAATGCATCAGAGTAGAGAAATGCAACATGTCTGAGACTTTTGCACAGCAGTGTGTGTGTGTGTGTGTATATATATATATATATATATAATTGATTTCTTAGCAGACGCCCTTATCCAGGGCGACTTACAATTGTTACAAGATATATCGTATGATGCAATATACATCTATTTCTTTAGCTGTTTTCATTAACATTTTGCAAATATGCATTATTATTTGTTATTCAATATTATCATTTAAGAGGGATGTTTGGTTTGTTTAAATAATATTTCAGCGTCCCCTCTTCCTTCCGCCTCTTACACGCTCTCATCAAAACAAACTCTTTAAAACACGAATATATAATAATGTATCGTGGTATAATGCTGCACTATTATTTTGAAATATTTCGTTCTTTTTTTTTTTTTTTTAATAAAAAAGCCATTGAAATCCTGTCCGCCCGTTTTCAATGCGATTACCGGAACAAACAGTGTAGCGCCCCCTAGTGGAAATGTGCCTTAGTGCAGCGCTGTCCCCACCCCCGGTCCGGGGGGCCCCTCTGCTGTGTCTGCTGGTTTCCATTCCAGCTGAGCTCTCAATCACTGAACCAGACCCTTCACTGAACTGATAATTCTCTTAATTAGACCTTGTTTTAATTGTTTTCAGCTCATTTAAACAGCGGCAGATTTCAAGTTAGTCGTAACATGTTCTAAGCAACTAGACCTCCAGCCTTACAAGTTAAAAACACACGCGTTGCTGTGCGTGGCTTGCTTATATTCTGACTAAATTATTATTATTATTATTATTATTATTATTATTATTATTATTATTGTTATTCGTTTCCGGTGTGGATCGAACACGCTGTCACTCTCATCCTCCGCTCCTGGATTAAATTTCTTCCAAGTTTGAAAACACATCATAAATAAGGGCCGCTGTTATACACTCATGAGCAAACACGTTTATTTTCACCACAGTTCTGTACAAATTCCATTCAAAACAAAACAAAATATTCCTACATTTAAACCGTTCATTAAAAAAACATTTTAAAACACAATATTAATAAAGATACATTTTAATACTCGTAAGAATGAACAATTCAAATCACGAGGCGGGTCTCCTCTCGCAGCGTATCTATCATCCGCGCCAGAGATTTTCCTCCCATCCGCCTTCGCTTTAGTTTTTGCAGTAATTCTTTCCTGAATTTAAATATTGATCCGAATCAGGCCAGCCTGACCTGGAATGGGTACAGATTTAGACACATCGATGACCAATAAAAACGCTCGAAAATGCGCCGAATTCAGAAGTACTAATAAAAGAAACGTCATGGATTCGATTCTTTTTTTATCGTTCGAATCTATGACGTTTTTTTTAATTTGAAGTATTTCTGAGGTTCTGGAACAGTTTGATGCGTTTCGTTATTGCACGTTGAAATACTCGACAGCCCCCCCACCCCCCCCCCCCCCCCAGCTCCCCCCCCCCCCCCCCCCAGCCCCCCAGCCCCCCAGCTCCCCCAGCTTCTCTCTCCTCAGACGGGCTGCACCAGACTGTAAAGCTTCACGGCTCCTTTGGCTGAAGGACACAACTCTGACCACAAGAGGGCGTTCTCCTCCAAGCGCAGAACTTCCTGAAAACAAAACAGAGGCGCGATTCAGCACGCTGTCTCTCACGCACACATACAAGAGAGACAGACAGTGAGATGGGATTAACACGCTGTCTCACACACAGACACACACTACACTAGACACTGCACTATTGCCCTGCTAATCTGTCACTGTACAGCTAACTCGCTGTGATCCTAACCTGTTGCATCCTAGTTCATATTGGATTCTAGTAGTGTTATTATTATACACAGCATCCTAGTTCATATTGTATTCTAGTAGTGTTATTATACATAGCATCCTAGTTCATATTGGATTCTAGTAGTGTTATTATTATACAGAGCATCCTAGTTCATATTGTATTCTAGTAGTGTTATTATTATACATAGCATCCTAGTTCATATTGGATTCTAGTAGTGTTATTATTTGCACTTGCTGTAAACTACACTGTGTTTAAATATGATCCTAGTTCATTTGGCTATTGTAACCCACTTGCTGTAAACTACACTGTGTTTAAATATGAAGCCCCTGCCCTGTAACACCTGTGTGAGTCGCCTGGGATAAAGCAGGCGTCTAACAAATAATACACAGACCCCCCCCCCCCGTCGCTGTGGAGATGGTACGCCCCGCTTCACTCGCCTCCCTCTTGATGAAGACGATGTTGGTAGATTCCTGGGCCTCCGGTCCCCCCTCCCAGTAAAAGTGCTTCACCTCCTCCGAAGTCAGGGAGCACCTGGCAGACGGGACGGAGAGACATGTCAGCATCCGAACTGGAGCAGAGCGACACCAACCCATCATTCGAACTGTCGGGACGCGGAGCCCTGCGCAGGAATCAGGGGGGGGGGGGTGAGGATCGGGGGGCTGATTCCCCGTTCAGAGCGAACTCAGAAACAGCTGCTTGGGTTTGTGACGATCACTGTTCTCCGCAGAGTCTTTAAGAAAAGCAGCGATCATCACAAACCCAAGCAGCTGTTTCTGAATTCACTCTGAACAGGGAATCAGCCCCCCGATCCACACCAGCGCCCCCTCGCCCTGGTTTCTGTGCTGAGCCCCGCCCGACGCTCGGTTGGTGCTGTTCTGTTCGGAGGTCCAGATTGGTTCTGCTCGGTACCTGATGTAGAATTCGGCGCTGGCCCGTCCTGCACTTGTGTTATTGCGAGCGATTCCCAGCAGGATGGGCTTGTGCAGCGAATGGAGAGGCAGGTTCACCTGCAGAGAAAACAAACCAACTGAGAAACTGAGCAGAGCAGCGTTTGGGCTCCAGAGCCTTCAGCAGGGTTATTATGCTTGCTTGCTTTCTCTCTCTCTCTCTCTCCTCTCTCTCTCTCTCTCTCTCTCTCTCCTCTCTCTCTCCCCCCTCGTCTCTGATCTCTCTCTCCCTCCCCCTCTCTCTCTCTCTCTCCTCTCTCTCCCTCTCTTTCTCTCTCTCTCTCTCACCTCGTCTCTGATCTCTGCCAGCACAGAGAAGAACAGCTCCTGCACCACCAGCTCCTCAGAGAGGTCCTTCAGCTGGATAGACTCCTCGGGGATGCCCACGGCAACTGCCTGATCAAAAAAAAAAAAAGTGCAGTTAGACTCTGTGCTTTACAATGCTTCCCTATGCTTTACCAGACCTCTCTGTGCTTTACAATGCTTCCCTATGCTTTACCAGACCTCTCTGTGCTTTACAATGCTTCCCTATGCTTTACCAGACCTCTCTGTGCTTTACAATGCTTCCCTATGCTTCCCCCTCCTCTCTGTGCTTCCCCCACGCTATGCCAGGCCCCCTCTCAGTGTCGAAGCTCACCTTGGGTTCGGGGTGCCCTCCTGGGATGTCGATCTTGCCCGGCGCCTCCCCGACCCGCTCGCTTCTCTTCAGGAACACGAAGGAGTCGTCGGCCGTCAGCAGCATGGCTCCCACGCCCAGCGGCTCGGCCAGGTAAGCCTGCGAGTCCCCCAGCTCTCCCAGACCCCTCTGCTGCAGCACCGCAGCCCAGGGGGCCCAGTTCGTGCCCATGAAGTCCCTGTGTTATTACCAGCATTATTACTGTGTGATTTGTACTACATCTCAATTCTGCATTCTTTATTATTATTACTATTATTATTATTATTATTATTATTATTATTATTATTATTATTATTATTATTAATTGCTCATTTAGCAGACCCTTTTATCCAAAGCGACTCGCAGAGACTAGGGGGGTGAACTCTGCTTCATCAACAACTGCTGCTGCTGCTGCTGCAGAGTCACTTCCAATAGGAGCTCGTTTGTTTTACGTCTCATCCGAAGGATGGAGCACAAGGAGGTGAAGTGACTTGCTCAGGGTCACACACACGCGCGTGCGCGCACACACACACACACACACACACACACACACACACACACACACACACACACACACACACACACACACACACACACACACACACACACACACACACACACACACACACACACACACACAGAGTCAGTGGCTGCTGCAGAGTCGCTTCCTATAGGACCTCGTTTGTTTTGCGTCTCACCTGTAGCAGGTGAGGCCTAGCCGCAGCCTGAGCAGCACCCCTCTTTCCTGCCTCCCCTCCCCGCCCTCCTCCTCCCCGCTCTCCTCCCGCTCCAGGCTCGCCGAGTGGATGCGGAACTTGGACCCGTTGAAGAGCCAGGGGTTCTGCTGGCAGCGCTGGCTCCAGGACTCCGCGATCTGGGCTTCGTACTGGGGCAGGGGGCGCCGGTTGTACCTGGGGGAGGGGAGAGGCAATCCAAATCGAATTGGAAGTTTCAAAAGCAAGTCGTACAAATAGATATATAAACTGACTGTGGATTAAAAAAAACAGACCTCTCTGTGCTTTACAATGCCTCCCTATGCTTTACCAGACCTCTCTGTGCTTTACAATGCTTCCCTATGCTTTACCAGACCTCTCTGTGCTTTACAATGCTTCCCTATGCTTTACCAGACCTCTCTGTGCTTTTAAATGCTTCCCTATGCTTTACCAGACCTCTCTGTGCTTTACAATGCTTCCCTATGCTTTACCACACCTCTCTGTGCTTTACAATGCTTCCCTATGCTTTACCACACCTCTCTGTGCTTTACAATGCTTCCCTATGCTTTACCAGACCTCTCTGTGCTTTTACAATGCTTCCTATGCTTTACCAGACCTCTCTGTGCTTTACAATGCTTCCCTATGCTTTACCAGACCTCTCTGTGCTTTTACAATGCTTCCTATGCTTTTACCAGACCTCTCTGTGCTTTACAATGCTTCCCTATGCTTTACCAGACCTCTCTGTGCTTTTACAATGCTTCCCTATGCTTTACCAGACCTCTCTGTGCTTTACAATGCTTCCCTATGCTTTTACCAGACCTCTCTGTGCTTTTACAATGCTTCCCTATGCTTTACCAGACCTCTCTGTGCTTTTACAATGCTTCCTATGCTTTACCAGACCTCTCTGTGCTTTACAATGCTTCCCTATGCTTTACCAGACCTCTCTGTGCTTTACAATGCTTCCCTATGCTTTACCAGACCTCTCTGTGCTTTTACAATGCTTCCTATGCTTTACCAGACCTCTCTGTGCTTTTACAATGCTTCCCTATGCTTTACCAGACCTCTCTGTGCTTTACAATGCTTCCCTATGCTTTACCAGACCTCTCTGTGCTTTACAATGCTTCCCTATGCTTTACCAGACCTCTCTGTGCTTTACAATGCTTCCCTATGCTTTACCAGACCTCTCTGTGCTTTTACAATGCTTCCCTATGCTTTACCAGACCTCTCTGTGCTTTACAATGCTTCCCTATGCTTTACCACACCTCTGTGTGCTTTACAATGCTTCCCTATGCTTTACCAGACCTCTCTGTGCTTTACAATGCTTCCCTATCATTTTCTAAGGTTGATCCCCGTGGAGCGGTCAGTGCAGTGCTGGATTCAGAAGTCCTATAAAAGGCAGCTCGGTGACCCCCCCGCCCTCCCCCCTTGCTGACCTGGGAGACAGCTCCACTCGAACCCGATCTTCACTCAGACCCCGGGAGGAAGGGCTCTGGAACATGATGGAGATGTCGGGATCCATCCTGCCAGTATCGCGTTATCCTTGTATTCCCTCTCTCCCTCTCTCTCTCTCTCTCTCTCCCTCTCTCTCTCTCCGTCTCCGTCTCTCTCTCTCTCTCTCTCTCTCTCTCTCTCTCTCTCTCTCTCTCTCTCTCTCTCTCTCTCTCTCTCTCTCTCTCTCTCTCTCTCTCTCAGTGATGTCTGCCTGGGCTCTGGAGAGGGAAGAAAAAAGCAACGGAGTCAAGTAAACGATAATTCGAGCAGTGAAGCGATTGAGAGCTGGGGGTGGAACAGAAGCCACAAGACACCCCCCCCGTCCCCCAGGCTAGTGCCTTCATCAGTGTTATGAGGAATGCGCTCCGGCTGGTTAACCTCGCCTGGGCGCACCCCTTTATTGACGCTGGTGTGGCAGGTTTTTCCATTTCTTTTGTTTTTGTCCGGCCCCAGCAGTTATGAAAATTCTGATGAGGATGATGAGGATGATGAGGATGATGATGATGAGGAGGATGATGAGGATGATGATGAGGATGAGAATGATGATGATGATGACTGAGTCAGGCTGACATGAAAAGGCTTCCTCGGAGACTGGATTTGATTGCTTTTTCTCTGTCTCAACACAGAGTCACAGGAGAAGGAGTCAAATTAAGAGTTTCATTGAATTTCTGATAATTTGATTTGGTTGTGGTTGATTCCCCCCCCCTCCTCTCACTCCCCCCCCTCCTCTCAGGAGAAGGACCTCCCCCCTCCCTCTGCCCCCTCCTCTCCTCCCCCCCCCTCCTCTCCCCCCCCCCCCTCCTCTCACTCCCCCCCCCTCCTCCCTCCCCCCCCCTCCTCCCTCCTCTCCCCCCCCCCTCCTCTCACTCCCCCCCCTCTCCCCCCCCCCCCCTCCCCTCCTCCCCCCCCCCTCTCACTCCCCACACAGAAACATCGAAGAGAAAGAGACTGAGTTTAATACTCTGCTATAGTTGTATATATAAACTATTTGTGAGAGGCTCTGATTCTATAGAAACATTTAAAATCTACACTTAAAAACACTTTTGTTTTCCTTGGCTTTTCGCAATTCATTTATTTTTTTAAAAATGAGTATAGCTTAGAACGGACGTTTCACAATGCAGTTTTTTTTTTAAATCTGATGTTACTAACAATTGCCGATGTCATTTATTATTATTATTATTATTATTATTATTATTATTATTATTATTATTATTATGTTACATGTATTATTATGTGAAACATTTTTCTAATATGCAATTAAACATGTTTTAAAAAAAAAACTCAGCTCATCTAGAACTGCAAACTCCATTCTGTGAGAAAAGTGAAAGAAGTCAGGCAAGGATAGTTTATTACTGAAGTGAAACTAGAAGAGACCGAGTCAAGCAGACCAGCGTTTGGGCTCCAGTGCCTTCATCAGTGTGATTATTGAAACTAGAAGAGACCGAGTCAAGCAGACCAGCGTTTGGGCTCCAGTGCCTTCATCAGTGTGATTATTGAAACTAGAAGAGACCGAGTCAAGCAGACCAGCGTTTGGGCTCCAGCGCCTTCATCAGTGTTATTATTGAAACTAGAAGAAACCAAGTCAAGCTGACCAGCGTTTGGGCTCCAGTGCCTTCGTCAGTGTGATTATTGAAACTAGAAGAGACCGAGTCAAGCAGACCAGCGTTTGGGCTCCAGTGCCTTCATCAGTGTTATTATTGAAACTAGAAGAGACCGAGTCAAGCAGACCAGCGTTTGGGCTCCAGTGCCTTCATCAGTGTTATTATTGAAACTAGAAGAGACCGAGTCAAGCAGACCAGCGTTTGGGCTCCAGTGCCTTCATCAGTGTTATTATTGAAACTAGAAGAGACCGAGTCAAGCAGACCAGCGTTTGGGCTCCAGTGCCTTCATCAGTGTGATTATTGAAACTAGAAGAGACCGAGTCAAGCAGACCAGCGTTTGGGCTCCAGTGCCTTCATCAGTGTTATTATTGAAACTAGAAGAGACCGAGTCAAGCAGACCAGCGTTTGGGCTCCAGTGCCTTCATCAGTGTTATTATTGAAACTAGAAGAGACCGAGTCAAGCAGACCAGCGTTTGGGCTCCAGTGCCTTCATCAGTGTGATTATTGAAACTAGAAGAGACCGAGTCAAGCAGACCAGCGTTTGGGCTCCAGTGCCTTCATCAGTGTGATTATTGAAACTAGAAGAGACCGAGTCAAGCAGACCAGCGTTTGGGCTCCAGTGCCTTCATCAGTGTGATTATTGAAACTAGAAGAGACCGAGTCAAGCAGACCAGCGTTTGGGCTCCAGTGCCTTCATCAGTGTGATTATTGAAACTAGAAGAGACCGAGTCAAGCAGACCAGCGTTTGGGCTCCAGTGCCTTCATCAGTGTGATTATTGAAACTAGAAGAGACCGAGTCAAGCAGACCAGCGTTTGGGCTCCAGTGCCTTCATCAGTGTTATTATTGAAACTAGAAGAGACCGAGTCAAGCAGACCAGCGTTTGGGCTCCAGCGCCTTCATCAGTGTGATTATTGAAACTAGAAGAGACCGAGTCAAGCAGACCAGCGTTTGGGCTCCAGTGCCTTCATCAGTGTTATTATTGAAACTAGAAGAGACCGAGTCAAGCAGACCATCATTTCAACTCCTAACTGTATTCTTGAAGCGCAATGCAAACAATACAGACCTCTATTTACGACACTATATAATCACAGTTTCCCTGATAAAACGATCAAACGTTTCCCTGCAACACAAGCACACGCACGAGCAGAATAAAACACAAGTGACGTCTTACCTACAGTTTGCCGCGGTATCACAGCAGTGTGGTGCGTGTGTGCGTGTCCAGCGACTGCGCGTCTCTGAGTTTCTGTGCAAGAAATCCGTAACACTGCGAAGGTATCATCAGTTCTTAGTTTTTATTTACAGGCGTGTTCTATCAACGCAGCAAGCACACCTAGAAACGGGTCCGTTGCTGCGGGCTGCAGCCGCACCGGATCGACACGCCTGCAGACTCACACATAGCTTATCAGTACGCATTCCGGAGGCGCTTGAGGCGGGGATAATGTGTGGTATTTGAAACGCGACTGCCTGCCTGTCCTGTCGAACCGGATTAAAACACCACAGGGCTATTTTTGGGGACATATTTTAAGGTTGAATGCGAGATCTGGGTGGGACGATTTTATATAATCAATCAATCTTTATTTTATATATTATTATTATTATTATTATTATTATTATTATTATTATTATTATTATTTATTTCTTAGCAGACGCCCTTATCCAGGGCGACTTACAATCGTAAGCAAATACATTTAAAGTGTTACAGTACAAGTAATAATACAATTAAGAGCAAGAAATACAATAACTTTTGTTCAAGCAAAGTACAAGTGTGACAAACCACAATTCAATAATACAGCAGATAATAGTGATAGTTACATCAGGATATGATTAAATAGTGATAGTTACATCAGGATATGATTAAATACAAAAATACTACAGGTTAAACACTTGGCAGATTACAGTATTCTGAAGTACAGGATTAAATGCAGTAAAATAGGGGGCAGATAAGAGCAAAATGAAGCACATTTAAATGAAGGGTGATAGTGTCCCAGGATACAAACAGAGGAGTTCTACAGGTGCTGTTTGAAGAGGTGAGTCTTAAGGAGGCGCCGGAATGTGGTCAGGGACTGGGCAGTCCTGACATCTGTAGGAAGGTCATTCCACCACTATTTTTTGGGACAAGGGTGGAGAAGGAATGCGGGCTCTGGAGGCAGGGGCGTATATAGGTAGAGCCAGTCTTCTTTTATGCAGGCGGATTAGAGGTCGAGTGGGGGTGTAGGGAGAGATGAGGGTCTGGAGGTAGCTGTAGGCTAGTACAGCGCCTTTCACAGGGGCTCACCGTCACAAAGTGCTTCACAAAATAGTGAGGAGCAAAGCATGACCAGTTAAATACAGTGAAATACAGGCCATGGCATATTAAATTGAATTTTTGTTGAATTTAAATCAAGGGAAGTCATGTTAAAACTCTACAATGCATTAGTAAGACCTCACCTAGAATATTGTGTTCAGTTCTGGTCACCTCGTTACAAAAAGGATATTGCTGCTCTAGAAAGAGTGCAAAGAAGAGCAACCAGAATTATCCCGGGTTTAAAAGGCATGTCGTATACAGACAGGCTAAAAGAATTGAATCTGTTCAGTCTTGAACAAAGAAGACTACGCGGCGATCTGATTCAAACATTCAAAATCCTAAAAGGTATGGACAACCCAGGGGACCTGAAAAAAGAAACAAGGACCAGGGGTCACAAATGGCGATTAGATAAAGGGGCATTCAGAACAGAAAATAGGAGGCGCTTTTTTTACACAGAGAATCGTGAGGGTCTGGAACCAACTCCCCAGTAATGTTGTTGAAGCCGACACCCTGGGATCCTTCAAGAAGCTGCTTGATGAGATTCTGGGATCAATAAGCTACTAACAACCAAACGAGCAAAGATGGGCTGAATGGGACCTCCTCTCGTTTGGAAACTTTCTGATGTTCTTAAATGCAAACAGTGAAAAAACAATGCAAATACATTAGATACAGGCTAGTATGTGAATTGTGGATGCGTGCGTCACACAGAATCACACGAATAAGATGACGTAAAACCCTGAAATAGCAATTTAGACAGCAGCTAACAACAGATATAGACTAAAGAGCATTGAAAGCGAGAGAGAAGAAGGCGTGGGCGCATTTCTCAACACGATTCGAGGCTGTAAAATGACTCGGGGCGATTCTCAAATTGCCCCAAAGGCGCTCGCTGTGTATCTACAAGGAATTTGTATTGTTACCAAAACACAGAAACAACACAGTCAGAGTCGAGCTGCAGACTTTGGTAGCGCGTCGATACGTGGGGTTGACGCACACAAATACACACACGTGGCACGTACACGGACACGCACACGGTATCTATACCGTGACCGGAACACGTGACGCATGTTAGGGTGCAGATTGCACGCCTTTGTTTAATTGCTTAACCCTGTCCTGCAGGGAAACCTCATATGGTGACAGATTATTAAAAATTACTTTATTTTTTTATTTTTTATACCATTTATATCTTGTTTTTAAACCATTTATAGATTTATACCAATGGAATTATTTTTTTTAATTTAAATGACAAATGTCTTTGCCCAAAACGACCCTCCCCCAAGTTTCAATATTTCATCCACGAAAGGATTAAAACACGAGCAGGTATCGATAATAGAATCGTTTATATTTTTTTAAACGTCACTGTATTGAATATATTTTTTAAAATGTGTTTTTTTTTAACTGTGCGTCGTGTTTATATAAGAAATAAATTATATATATATATACACACACACACACACAATATAACGGTGCGTATTTCACCGCCCTGTATAACGTATTAATTGACTCTAACAATACTGGTTATAGAATCGTTTATGTAATAAAGTAATTAGATTTGTGGTTCCTACCTTCATTTCCTAGATTTGTTTGGCTTGTATACCCGGAAGCAAGGAGATTCCTCGTTTGTTTATTGTGTGCAAGTGGAACGTATCTCCCGCCGGAGAGGACCCTTTAGACTGTGACACCGCCGGCTGCCTTGCGGGCAAAGTTTCCGCGGACACTTCCGCTGTCGTGTGCCTTTGATGTTTGGAAGAAAAACAAAAACTTACACTTTTTATCAACGCAAAAATACAATACATTGAAGTGAATAAGAGCCTCCCTTTATCCCTCTCTCTGTCTGCTCCACCAGCACGGAGCAGAGGGAGGCTGTTCAGAGAGTGGAAGAGCCTCCCTTTATCTCTCTCTCTGTCTGCTCCACCAGCACGGAGCAGAGGGAGGCTGTTCAGAGAGTGGAAGAGCCTCCCTTTATCTCTCTCTGTCTGCTCCACCAGCACGGAGCAGAGGGAGGCTGTTCAGAGAGTGGAAGAGCCTCCCTTTATCCCTCTCTCTGTCTGCTCCACCAGCACGGAGCAGAGGGAGGCTGTTCAGAGAGTGGAAGAGCCTCCCTTTATCCCTCTCTGTCTGCTCCACCAGCACGGAGCAGAGGGAGGCTGTTCAGAGAGTGGAAGAGCCTCCCTTTATCTCTCTCTCTGTCTGCTCCACCAGCACGGAGCAGAGGGAGGCTGTTCAGAGAGTGGAAGAGCCTCCCTTTATCCCTCTCTGTCTGCTCCACCAGCACGGAGCAGAGGGAGGCTGTTCAGAGAGTGGAAGAGCCTCACTTTATCCCTCTCTCTGTCTGCTCCACCAGCACGGAGCAGAGGGAGGCTGTTCAGAGAGTGGAAGAGCCTCCCTTTATCTCTCTCTCTGTCTGCTCCACCAGCACGGAGCAGAGGGAGGCTGTTCAGAGAGTGGAAGAGCCTCCCTTTATCTCTCTCTGTCTGCTCCACCAGCACGGAGCAGAGGGAGGCTGTTCAGAGAGTGGAAGAGCCTCCCTTTATCTCTCTCTCTGTCTGCTCCACCAGCACGGAGCAGAGGGAGGCTGTTCAGAGAGTGGAAGAGCCTCCCTTTATCCCTCTCTCTGTCTGCTCCACCAGCACGGAGCAGAGGGAGGCTGTTCAGAGAGTGGAAGAGCCTCCCTTTATCTCTCTCTCTGTCTGCTCCACCAGCACGGAGCAGAGGGAGGCTGTTCAGAGAGTGGAAGAGCCTCCCTTTATCTCTCTCTGTCTGCTCCACCAGCACGGAGCAGAGGGAGGCTGTTCAGAGAGTGGAAGAGCCTCCCTTTATCTCTCTCTGTCTGTCTGCTCCACCAGCACGGAGCAGAGGGAGGCTGTTCAGAGAGTGGAAGAGCCTCCCTTTATCTCTCTCTCTGTCTGCTCCACCAGCACGGAGCAGAGGGAGGCTGTTCAGAGAGTGGAAGAGCCTCCCTTTATCTCTCTCTCTGTCTGCTCCACCAGCACGGAGCAGAGGGAGGCTTTTCAGAGAGTGGAAGAGCCTCCCTTTATCTCTCTCTCTGTCTGCTCCACCAGCACGGAGCAGAGGGAGGCTGTTCAGAGAGTGGAAGAGCCTCCCTTTATCTCTCTCTGTCTGCTCCACCAGCACGGAGCAGAGGGAGGCTGTTCAGAGAGTGGAAGAGCCTCCCTTTATCTCTCTCTGTCTGCTCCACCAGCACGGAGCAGAGGGAGGCTGTTCAGAGAGTGGAAGAGCCTCCCTTTCTCATTCTCTCTGTCTGCTCCACCAGCACGGAGCAGAGGGAGGCTGTTCAGAGAGTGGAAGAGCCTCCCTTTATCTCTCTCTCTGTCTGCTCCACCAGCACAGAGCAGAGGGAGGCTGTTCAGAGAGTAGAAGAGCCTCCCTTTCTCTTTCTATCTGTCTGCTCCACCAGCACAGAGCAGAGGGAGGCTGTTCAGAGAGTAGAAGAGCCTCCCTTTCTCTTTCTCTGCTCCACCAGCGCAGACGGAGGCTGTTCAGAGAGTGGAAGAGCCTCCCTTTCTCTTTCTCTCTGTCTGCTCCACCAGCACAGAGCAGAGGGAGGCTGTTCAGAGAGTAGAAGAGCCTCCCTTTCTCTTTCTATCTGTCTGCTCCACCAGCACGGAGCAGAGGGAGGCTGTTCAGAGAGTAGAAGAGCCTCCCTTTCTCTTTCTCTGCTCCACCAGCGCAGAGGGAGGCTGTTCAGAGAGTGGAAGAGCCTCCCTTTCTCTTTCTCTCTCTCTCTGTCTGCTCCACCAGCACGGAGCAGAGGGAGGCTGTTCAGAGAGTAGAAGAGCCTCCCTTTCTCTTTCTCTCTGTCTGCTCCACCAGCACAGAGCAGAGGGAGGCTGTTCAGAGAGTAGAAGAGCCCTTTCTCTCTCTCTGTCTGCTCCACCAGCACGGAGCAGAGGGAGGCTGTTCAGAGAGTATAAGAGCCTCCCTTTCTCTTTCTCTTTCTCTCTGTCTGCTCCACCAGCACGGAGCAGAGGGAGGCTGTTCAGAGAGTGGAAGAGCCTCCCTTTCTCATTCTCTCTGTGTGCTCCACCAGCACAGAGCAGAGGGAGGCTGTTCAGAGAGTAGAAGAGCCTCCCTTTCTCTTTCTCTGCTCCACCAGCGCAGAGGGAGGCTGTTCAGAGAGTGGAAGAGCCTCCCTTTCTCTTTCTATCTGTCTGCTCCACCAGCACGGAGCAGAGGGAGGCTGTTCAGAGAGTAGAAGAGCCTCCCTTTCTCTTTCTATCTGTCTGCTCCACCAGCACAGAGCAGAGGGAGGCTGTTCAGAGAGTAGAAGAGCCTCCCTTTCTCTTTCTCTGCTCCACCAGCACGGAGCAGAGGGAGGCTGTTCAGAGAGTATAAGAGCCTCCCTTTCTCTTTCTCTTTCTCTCTGTCTGCTCCACCAGCACAGAGCAGAGGGAGGCTGTTCAGAGAGTGGAAGAACCTGCCTTTCTCTTTCTCTTTCTCTCTGTGTGCTCCACCAGCACAGAGCAGAGGGAGGCTGTTCAGAGAGTATAAGAGCTTCCCTTTCTCTTTCTCTACTCCACCAGCACAGAGCAGAGGGAGGCTGTTCAGAGAGTATAAGAGCCTCCTTTTCTCTTTCTCTGCTCCACCAGTGCAGAGGGAGGCTGTTCAGAGAGTGGAAGAGCCTCCCTTTCTCTTTCTCTTTCTCTCTGTCTAAGCAGGTATCACAACAGAAGCCACAGACGAGGTCTTTGTTCAGAATTAACCCTTGTCATGCATTTTAAACAAAGGCTTCCTTGAAGACCCCACAGCCCCCCCACCCCCCCAAAAAAACTAATTTCTACGCAAGCCAGTTAGGGCTCCAGCGTTGCCACGGCGACAGGCTCACCTCTCCTAACCTCGGATGATGTCACATCCAGGGGAACAACAGAGAGTTGTGAGTGGCAGGCTGACAGGGGGCTTTCTAGCGGTTTTGTGACCCCCCCCCCCCCCCCTCTCTCTCTCTCTCTCTCTCTCTGTATAGTGGCCCCTGACGCTCGCTGTTCAAAGATTTGGAGGGGCTAGTGAAAGTCTCCATGCTTTGCCCTGGGGGGGTCCTTTCAGGGTTTTGTGTGGAAAGGCCAAAATCAAACCAACTTTCCTGACAAAGATAAATTGGAGGAGGGCAGTTCAGTCTCCATGCCTCAAGCCTGCCCTGGATTGGGGGGGGGGCTGTTCAAATATTATCATAGAGTGCTATTTGTTTATTTAGCAGACGCCTTTATCCAAGACTTACAGAGACTAGGGTGTGTGAACTATGCATCAGCTGCAGAGTCACTTACAACTACGTCTCACCCGAAAGACGGAGCACAAGGAGGTGAAGTGACTTGCTCAGGGTCACACAATGAGTCAGTGGCTGAGGTGGGATTTGAACCGGGGACCTCCTGGTTACAAGCCCTTTTCTTTAACCACTGGACCACACAGCCTCCTCTGTGTTACACTGATTTGTATAGAGTCCAGTCTCACTGTCTGTATAGAGTCCAGTCTCACTGTCTGTATTGATTTGTATAGAGTCCAGTCTCACTGTCTGTATTGATTTGTATAGAGTCCAGTCTCACTGTCTGTATTGATTTGTCTCACTGTCTGTATTGATTTGTATAGAGTCCAGTCTCACTGTCTGTATAGAGTCCAGTCTCACTGTCTGTATTGATTTGTATAGAGTCCAGTCTCACTGTCTGTATAGAGTCCAGTCTCACTGTCTGTATTGATTTGTATAGAGTCCAGTCTCACTGTCTGTATTGATTTGTATAGAGTCCAGTCTCACTGTCTGTATTGATTTGTATAGAGTCCAGTCTCACTGTCTGTATTGATTTGTATAGAGTCCAGTCTCACTGTCTGTATTGATTTGTATAGAGTCCAGTCTCACTGTCTGTATAGAGTCCAGTCTCACTGTCTGTATAGAGTCCAGTCTCACTGTCTGTATTGATTTGTATAGTCCAGTCTCACTGTCTGTATTGATTTGTATAGAGTCCAGTCTCACTGTCTGTATAGAGTCCAGTCTCACTGTCTGTATTGATTTGTATAGAGTCCAGTCTCACTGTCTGTATAGAGTCCAGTCTCACTGTCTGTATAGAGTCCAGTCTCACTGTCTGTATTGATTTGTATAGAGTCCAGTCTCACTGTCTGTATTGATTTGTATAGAGTCCAGTCTCACTGTCTGTATAGAGTCCAGTCTCACTGTCTGTATAGAGTCCAGTCTCACTGTCTGTATTGATTTGTATAGAGTCCAGTCTCACTGTCTGTATTGATTTGTATAGAGTCCAGTCTCACTGTCTGTATTGATTTGTATAGAGTCCAGTCTCACTGTCTGTATAGAGTCCAGTCTCACTGTCTGTATTGATTTGTATAGAGTCCAGTCTCACTGTCTGTATTGATTTGTATAGAGTCCAGTCTCACTGTCTGTATTGATTTGTATAGAGTCCAGTCTCACTGTCTGTATTGATTTGTATAGAGTCCAGTCTCACTGTCTGTATAGAGTCCAGTCTCACTGTCTGTATTGATTTGTATAGAGTCCAGTCTCACTGTCTGTATTGATTTGTATAGAGTCCAGTCTCACTGTCTGTATTGATTTGTATAGAGTCCAGTCTCACTGTCTGTATAGAGTCCAGTCTCACTGTCTGTATAGAGTCCAGTCTCACTGTCTGTATTGATTTGTATAGAGTCCAGTCTCACTGTCTGTATTGATTTGTATAGAGTCCAGTCTCACTGTCTGTATAGAGTCCAGTCTCACTGTCTGTATAGAGTCCAGTCTCACTGTCTGTATTGATTTGTATAGAGTCCAGTCTCACTGTCTGTATTGATTTGTATAGAGTCCAGCCTCACTGTCTGTATTGATTTGTATAGAGTCCAGTCTCACTGTCTGTATTGATTTGTATAGAGTCCAGTCTCACTGTCTGTATAGAGTTGTATAGAGTCCAGTCTCACTGTCTGTATAGAGTCCAGTCTCACTGTCTGTATTGATTTGTATAGAGTCCAGTCTCACTGTCTGTATTGATTTGTATAGAGTCCAGTCTCACTGTCTGTATAGAGTCCAGTCTCACTGTCTGTATAGAGTCCAGTCTCACTGTCTGTATTGATTTGTATAGAGTCCAGTCTCACTGTCTGTATTGATTTGTATAGAGTCCAGTCTCACTGTCTGTATAGAGTCCAGTCTCACTGTCTGTATAGAGTCCAGTCTCACTGTCTGTATTGATTTGTATAGAGTCCAGTCTCACTGTCTGTATAGAGTCCAGTCTCACTGTCTGTATTGATTTGTATAGAGTCCAGTCTCACTGTCTGTATAGAGTCCAGTCTCACTGTCTGTATTGATTTGTATAGAGTCCAGTCTCACTGTCTGTATTGATTTGTATAGAGTCCAGTCTCACTGTCTGTATAGAGTCCAGTCTCACTGTCTGTATAGAGTCCAGTCTCACTGTCTGTATTGATTTGTATAGAGTCCAGTCTCACTGTCTGTATTGATTTGTATAGAGTCCAGTCTCACTGTCTGTATTGATTTGTATAGAGTCCAGCCTCACTGTCTGTATTGATTTGTATAGAGTCCAGTCTCACTGTCTGTATTGATTTGTATAGAGTCCAGTCTCACTGTCTGTATTGATTTGTATAGAGTCCAGTCTCACTGTCTGTATTGATTTGTATAGAGTCCAGTCTCACTGTCTGTATAGAGTCCAGTCTCACTGTCTGTATTGATTTGTATAGAGTCCAGTCTCACTGTCTGTATTGATTTGTATAGAGTCCAGTCTCACTGTCTGTATTGATTTGTATAGAGTCCAGTCTCACTGTCTGTATAGAGTCCAGTCTCACTGTCTGTATAGAGTCCAGTCTCACTGTCTGTATTGATTTGTATAGAGTCCAGTCTCACTGTCTGTATTGATTTGTATAGAGTCCAGTCTCACTGTCTGTATTGATTTGTATAGAGTCCAGTCTCACTGTCTGTATAGAGTCCAGTCTCACTGTCTGTATTGATTTGTATAGAGTCCAGTCTCACTGTCTGTATTGATTTGTATAGAGTCCAGTCTCACTGTCTGTATTGATTTGTATAGAGTCCAGTCTCACTGTCTGTATTGATTTGTATAGAGTCCAGTCTCACTGTCTGTATTGATTTGTATAGAGTCCAGTCTCACTGTCTGTATTGATTTGTATAGAGTCCAGTCTCACTGTCTGTATAGAGTCCAGTCTCACTGTCTGTATAGAGTCCAGTCTCACTGTCTGTATTGATTTGTATAGAGTCCAGTCTCACTGTCTGTATAGAGTCCAGTCTCACTGTCTGTATTGATTTGTATAGAGTCCAGTCTCACTGTCTGTATAGAGTCCAGTCTCACTGTCTGTATTGATTTGTATAGAGTCCAGTCTCACTGTCTGTATTGATTTGTATAGAGTCCAGTCTCACTGTCTGTATAGAGTCCAGTCTCACTGTCTGTATAGAGTCCAGTCTCACTGTCTGTATTGATTTGTATAGAGTCCAGTCTCACTGTCTGTATTGGTTTGTATAGAGTCCAGTCTCACTGTCTGTATTGATTTGTATAGAGTCCAGTCTCACTGTCTGTATAGAGTCCAGTCTCACTGTCTGTATTGATTTGTATAGAGTCCAGTCTCACTGTCTGTATTGATTTGTATAGAGTCCAGTCTCACTGTCTGTATTGATTTGTATAGAGTCCAGTCTCACTGTCTGTATAGAGTCCAGTCTCACTGTCTGTATAGAGTCCAGTCTCAGTGTCTGTATTGATTTGTATAGAGTCCAGTCTCACTGTCTGTATTGATTTGTATAGAGTCCAGTCTCACTGTCTGTATTGATTTGTATAGAGTCCAGTCTCACTGTCTGTATAGAGTCCAGTCTCACTGTCTGTATTGATTTGTATAGAGTCCAGTCTCACTGTCTGTATTGATTTGTATAGAGTCCAGTCTCACTGTCTGTATAGAGTCCAGTCTCACTGTCTGTATTGATTTGTATAGAGTCCAGTCTCACTGTCTGTATAGAGTCCAGTCTCACTGTCTGTATTGATTTGTATAGAGTCCAGTCTCACTGTCTGTATTGATTTGTATAGAGTCCAGTCTCACTGTCTGTATAGAGTCCAGTCTCACTGTCTGTATAGAGTCCAGTCTCACTGTCTGTATTGATTTGTATAGAGTCCAGTCTCACTGTCTGTATTGATTTGTATAGAGTCCAGCCTCACTGTCTGTATTGATTTGTATAGAGTCCAGTCTCACTGTCTGTATTGATTTGTATAGAGTCCAGTCTCACTGTCTGTATTGATTTGTATAGAGTCCAGTCTCACTGTCTGTATTGATTTGTATAGAGTCCAGTCTCACTGTCTGTATAGAGTCCAGTCTCACTGTCTGTATAGAGTCCAGTCTCACTGTCTGTATTGATTTGTATAGAGTCCAGTCTCACTGTCTGTATAGATTTGTCCAGAGTCACTGTCTGTATTGATTTGTATAGAGTCCAGTCTCACTGTCTGTATAGAGTCCAGTCTCACTGTCTGTATTGATTTGTATAGAGTCCAGTCTCACTGTCTGTATTGATTTGTATAGAGTCCAGTCTCACTGTCTGTATTGATTTGTATAGAGTCCAGTCTCACTGTCTGTATTGATTTGTATAGAGTCCAGTCTCACTGTCTGTATTGATTTGTATAGTCCAGTCTCAGTGTCTGTATTGATTTGTATAGAGTCCAGTCTCACTGTCTGTATAGAGTCCAGTCTCACTGTCTGTATTGATTTGTATAGAGTCCAGTCTCACTGTCTGTATTGATTTGTATAGAGTCCAGTCTCACTGTCTGTATAGAGTCCAGTCTCACTGTCTGTATTGATTTGTATAGAGTCCAGTCTCACTGTCTGTATTGATTTGTATAGAGTCCAGTCTCACTGTCTGTATTGATTTGTATAGAGTCGAGATCCTACGGAAATATGATGACCCTGCGGGGCTAAACAAAGCCGAATTAGACGAGTCAGCATCGAGGCAGCTCGGCTTTTTTCATCCGTGAGGTCGAGAAGTTTTTTGTCGGCGAAATAAAAACACGACAGCGCCGTACGTTGCCGTGGCTGTGTTTGCAAGTTACCAAACTGTACGTCAGAGTTTAAAAAACAAAACAAAACAGAAAACGAGTGAGTACACATTTTATCTGTAAATAAACGCATACTATGTATTGACCAGTAATGTATATAAAAACATACTGCTGTTTTAAGCTACAAACGGCGTTTATTTGTGTCTCCATTATATAATGAGCGATATATAATTTTTTGTTAGCTTTATAAGGTGACACGGGCCTTTTTTTTAGAAGCCGGGCGCTTTCCTGTGTGCCGGTCCCGAGCCGGTTGCAGTTTTTGCGGGCGCTGTATATGTAGGGAACCGGGTAAAAGGTGGACACTTTTAAATAACAGCGTCGAAACCTGGAGTGTTTTGAAATGTGAAATACGTCGGTGTTTACTTCTGAAATTTTACTACAGCGTTGCCCCCCTTATTGTAATGAATGACATTTGCGTAACTTGGGTTTTAAGCGTCTGTTTTTTTGTTTTTTTTTGACAAAAAGCGAGCACCGTCCCCTTTAAAATAAAAAAAAAATATCTGCCGACATAAAATTAACCTGCTTTGAGAAACGCGTGTTTGTTTTTAATCTGTCCAGCTGGCAAATATTCAATTCACGCCTATCGCGAAAGATAAAAACGCGTTTTACAAAACTTGTAGATGTGCCTTGTTGTGCACACGTAATGTGTATTTAGTTAAGGTTACGTCATTGCACGCCGCGGTGTTACTGGGCAGGTGGAGGTGTGGGGTTGATGGGTCAGCGTGTGTCTCTGCAGGACCTGTCCCAGGTGAGACGGGGGTCTCTCTCTCTCTCTCTCTGGAGCTGTGATGCAGCTGCAAGCAGCCGGGATCCTGCTGTGTAAGAAATGCATCGGAGCAGCCAGGAGGGGAATCAGTGTGAGCACAGCGTGGAGCAGGTAACACACGCACACACACTGAGACGCACGCACGCACACACACACTGAGACGCACGCACGCACGCACACTCACTGACGCACAGACACTGAGACACAGACACTCACTGACGCACAGACACTGAGACACAGACACTCACTGACGCACAGACACTGACACACACACACTCACTGACGCACAGACACTGACACACAGACACTCACTGACGCACAGACACTGACACACACACACACTCACTGATGCACAGACACTGACACACACACACTCACTGACGCACAGACACTGACACACACACACACTGACGCACAGACACTGACACACAGACACTCACTGACGCACAGACACTGACACACACACACACTCACTGACGCACAGACACTGACACACACACACACTCACTGATGCACAGACACTGACACACAGACACTCACTGACGCACAGACACTGACACACACACAGACACTGACACACACACACACTGACGCACAGACACTGAGACACAGACACTGACACACACTGAGACACACACACTCACTGACGCACAGACACTGACACACAGACACTCACTGACGCACAGACACTGACACACACACACACTCACTGACGCACAGACACTGACACACAGACACTCACTGACGCACAGACACTGACACACACACACACTCACTGACGCACAGACACTGACACACAGACACTCACTGACGCACAGACACAGACACACACACACACACACTGACGCACACACTGACACACACAGACACTCACTGACGCACAGACACTGACACACACACACACTCACTGACGCAGACACTGACACACAGACACTGACGCACAGACACTGACACACACACACACTCACTGACGCACAGACACTGACACACAGACACTCACTGACACACACACACACTGACACACACACACACTCACTGACGCACAGACACTGACACACAGACGCAGATCTGTTGTCTCTGAAATCTGCATATTCCAAATAGAAGTGCAAAGTCCATGCAGTAAACAAATCGTGTTTTTGTCTGTTTCTTTTATAAATCACTTTAAATGTAACCAATTATTCTGTGCATGTTTGATTTTTTAGTTTCTATTCTGTGCATGTTTGATTTTTTAGTTTCTATTCTGTACATGTTTGATTTTTTAGTTTCTATTCTGTACATGTTTGATTTTTTAGTTTCTATTCTGTACATGTTTGATTTTTTTTGCTTAGGTCCAGTGAAAATTATTACGATGTCCTTGGAGTGAAACAGGAGGCTTCCCTGGATGAGATCAAACAAGCTTTCTTCAAGCGATCGAGGAAGGTACAGCCCAGCCCAGTGACACACCAGTACAGCCCATTCACACACCAGCACAGCCCAGTGACACACCAGTACAGCCCAGTGACACACCAGCACAGTGACACACCAGCACAGCCCAGTGACACACCAGCACAGCCCATTCACACACCAGTACAGCCCAGTGACACACCAGTACAGCCCAGTGACACACCAGCCCAGTGACAGACCAGCACAGCCCAGTGACACACCAGTACAGCCTATTCACACACCAGTACAGCCCAGTGACACACCAGTACAGCCCCGTGACACACCAGTACAGCCCCGTGACTCACCAGTACAGCCCCGTGACTCACCAGTACAGCCCAGTGACACACCAGTACAGCCCAGTGACACACCAGCACAGCCCAGTGACACACCAGCACAGCCCAGTGACACACCAGTACAGCCCAGTGACACACCAGCACAGCCCAGTGACACACCAGCACAGCCCAGTGACACACCAGTACACATACTGCCTTTACTACACTTTGAGAAGGGGCTGGTTCAGTCTCTCTCTCTCTCTCTCTCTTCTTGGCTAGAATGCACTGTGACGTGAATCAAATAAAAGTGGATGAAAGCGCCAGACCAGTCTTGGCACGCCGTAAACAAGCCCTGTGTTTGTGTCCTTGGCAGCGTCTATAAAATAAAACAAACACCGTGAAACCATTTCCACTCTGATGAGGGCATTGGAACTTATTACAGCTTCACCTCAATAATCACACTGATGAAGCACTGGAGCCCAAACGCTGGTCTGCTTGACTCGGTCTCTTCTAGTTTCAATAATCACACTGATGAAGGCACTGGAGCCCAAACGCTGGTCTGCTTGACTCGGTCTCTTCTAGTTTCAATAATAACACTGATGAAGGCACTGGAGCCCAAACGCTGGTCTGCTTGACTCGGTCTCCTAGTTTCAATAATAACACTGATGAAGGCACTGGAGCCCAAACGCTGGTCTGCTTGACTCGGTCTCTTCTAGTTTCAATAATAACACTGATGAAGGCACTGGAGCCCAAACGCTGGTCTGCTTGACTCGGTCTCTTCTAGTTTCAATAATAACACTGATGAAGGCACTGGAGCCCAAACGCTGGTCTGCTTGACTCGGTCTCTTCTAGTTTCAATAATAACACTGATGAAGGCACTGGAGCCCAAACGCTGGTCTGCTTGACTCGGTCTCTTCTAGTTTCAATAATAACCCTGATGAAGGCACTGGAGCCCAAACGCTGGTCTGCTTGACTCGGTCTCTTCTAGTTTCAATAATCACACTGATGAAGGCACTGGAGCCCAAACGCTGGTCTGCTTGACTCGGTCTCTTCTAGTTTCAATAATAACACTGATGAAGGCACTGGAGCCCAAACGCTGGTCTGCTTGACTCGGTCTCTTTCTAGTTTCAATAATAACCCTGATGAAGGCACTGGAGCCCAAACGCTGGTCTGCTTGACTCGGTCTCTTCTAGTTTCAATAATAACCCTGATGAAGGCACTGGAGCCCAAACGCTGGTCTGCTTGACTCGGTCTCTTCTAGTTTCAATAATAACACTGATGAAGGCACTGGAGCCCAAACGCTGGTCTGCTTGACTCGGTCTCTTCTAGTTTCAATAATAACACTGATGAAGGCACTGGAGCCCAAACGCTGGTCTGCTTGACTCGGTCTCTTCTAGTTTCAATAATAACCCTGATGAAGCACTGGAGCCCAGACGCTGGTCTGCTTGACTCGGTCTCTTCTAGTTTCAATCTGATGAAGCACTTGACTCGGTCTCTTCTAGTTTCAATAATAACCCTGATGAAGCACTGGAGCCCAGACGCTGGTCTGCTTGACTCGGTCTCTTCTAGTTTCAATAATCACACTGATGAAGGCACTGGAGCCCAAACGCTGGTCTGCTTGACTCGGTCTCTTCTAGTTTCAATAATCACACTGATGAAGGCACTGGAGCCCAGACGCTGGTCTGCTTGACTCGGTCTCTTCTAGTTTCAATAATAACACTGATGAAGGCACTGGAGCCCAAACGCTGGTCTGCTTGACTCGGTCTCTTGAGTTTTAGATTTTAATCAAGGTATTCTCATGCAATGCACCTCCTAGCTTTTACCTGTAGGGGGAGCTGAAGTGTAGGAATTTAACACTATATCTGTATCTTTTGTTGCTGTTACACCCTAGCCCCTCCCTTTAAAGGAGCGCTGACCATCTTTAAAATCCATTCTCTCACCTCTTATTAGCTTTATTAACAGGATCGCTGGCCCCTCCCTTTAAAGGAGCGCTGACCATCTTTAAAATCCATTCTCTCACCTCTTATTAGCTTTATTAACAGGATCGCTGGCCCCTCCCTTTAAAGGAGCGCTGACCATCTTTAAAATCCATTCTCTCACCTCTTATTAGCTTTATTAACAGGATCGCTGGCCCCTCCCTTTAAAGGAGCGCTGACCATCTTTAAAATCCATTCTCTCACCTCTTATTAGCTTTATTAACAGGATCGCTGGCCCCTCCCTTTAAAGGAGCGCTGACCATCTTTAAAATCCATTCTCTCACCTCTTATTAGCTTTATTAACAGGATCGCTGGTCCCTCCCTTTAAAGGAGCGCTGACCATCTTTAAAATCCATTCTCTCACCTCTTATTAGCTTTATTAACAGGATCGCTGGCCCCTCCCTTTAAAGGAGCGCTGACCATCTTTAAAATCCATTCTCTCGCCTCTTATTAGCTTTATTAACAGGATCGCTGGCCCCTCCCTTTTAAAATCCCTTGGCTTGGCTCCCCTGTGCCGCCCCCCCCCCCCCTCGTTTCTGAGCTCCCAGCTGGCTTGCTTTGTTGTGGCTTCTTGTCATAGTTTAGTGAATTGGTCATTAAGCAGGGGATGGGGGCAGTCTGTCCTGCTTTGCTCAGGCTGCTGCGATGAGGAGGGAGAGATAAGGGGCTCCTCTCACGAACCCCCCGAGAAATTACAAACAACATGGGGGGGGGTCTCGTGTCACTGTGCGATTTTTACACTCTGACACATGCAGACATACCAGGGCTGGGAACGAGACTCCCGCTGCACAGCAGTGTGATCCAGTCCTGGTTTCACTGGGAATCAGACACACCTGAGCTTGTTAGCTAGACACACTGGGGGCTGATCAAGCTGGTAGCAGTAAAACCTGGACTGGATCACACTGCTGTGCAATAGGAGTCTGATTCCCAGCCCTGTTGTTAGTAGTTAAAAATATATCAGGCAGTCTGGTTTCGATGCAGAAGCCTGGGTGAGTCTCCAGACTCTTATCTTGGCTGAACCTCAGAGAAAAACTAAACAAAACAAAACATCTCATTCAAAATAAGTAACGCAGCTAATTAGCTCAGTTTGTTCGGGGCTTTTGGGAAGCAGGTAATTGGAAGCAGGATGTCTCCCGTTTCCTCGCATCGGAAAGAGACGCTTCTGAAACTATCAGTTCATCTGAGAGAGAGAGAGAGGGAGAGAGAGAGAGAGGAGAGGAGAGAGAGAGAGAGAGGAGAGGGGGGAGAGAGAGAGGAGAGAGAGAGAGAGCAGGGGGAGAGAAAGAGGGAGAGAGAGGAGGGGAGAGGGGGGAGAAGAGAGAGAGGAGGAGGAGGAGAGAGAGGAGGGGGGAGAGAGAGAGGGAGAGAGAGGAGGAGGGAGAGAGGAGGGGGGAGAGGAGAGGAGGGGGGGGAGAAAGAGGGGAGAGAGAGAGGAGGAGGGAGAGAGGAGGGGGGGGAGGAGAGGAGAGGAGGGGAGAGAAAGGGGGAGAGAGAGGAGGAGGGGAGAGGGGAGGGGGAGAGGGGGGAGGGGGAGAGAGGGGAGAGGAGGAGGAGGGGAGGGGAGAGGAGGGGGGAGAAAGGAGGGAGGGGGAGAGGGGAGAGGGAGAGGGGGAGGAGGAGGAGGGGGGAGAGGAGGAGGGGGAGGGGAGAGGAGGGGAGGGGAGAGAGAGGAGGGGGAGAGAGGGGAGGGGAGAGAGAGAGGAGGAGGGGAAGGGGGAGAGGGAGAGGAGGGGGAGAGGAGGAGGAGGAGGGGGAGAGAGAGAGGGAGAGGAGGGAGAGAGGAGGGGGAGAGAGGAGAGAGAGGAGGGGGGAGAGAAAGAGGGAGAGGGAGGGGGAGAGAGAGAGGGGGAGGGGGAGAGGGAGAGGAGGGGGAGAGGAGGAGGAGGAGGGGAGAGAGAGGGAGGGGTTCCAGTCTGGAGGGCTAGTTGGCACAGAGATACCTCTAATTCACCAGCCTCACATTCATCTTTCATCTTCCTCTGGAGTCTGTTAATAAGACGTCTGTCTCTCTGTCTGTCTGTCTGTCTGTGTGTCTGTCTGGGTATTGCAGCTCCACCCTGACAGCGACCCCTCGAACCCGGGTCTCCACAGCCGGTTCGTGTCCCTGAGCGAGGCGTACCAGGTGCTGAGTAAGGAGTCCTCGCGGAGGCAGTACGATGCCACACTGTGCCTCCGACCAGCGTCGGGATCGGGGAGCAGAGGGGACCCCTACACCTACCCCTCCCCACACAGCCCGGGGTGAGAACCATCCCCCTCCCCCTCCCCCTACCCCCTACCCCCTACCCCTACCCCTAACACCTACCCCTCCCCACACAGCCCGGGGTGAGAACCATCCCCCTCCCCCTCCCCCTACCCCCTACCCCCTACCCCTACCCCTAACACCTACCCCTCCCCACACAGCCCGGGGTGAGAACCATCCCCCTCCCCCTCCCCCCCCCCCCCTACCCCCCCCTACCCCTAACACCTACCCTCCCCACACAGCCCGGGAGAACCATCCCCTCCCCCCCCTACCCCTACCCCCCTACCCCTGTATTGTATTATAATGACTCGTGTCGTTGACGGGTCTGTATTGTATTATAATGACCCCGGCGTGTCGCTGACGGTCTGTATTGTATTATAATGACCCCGATGTGTCGTTGACGGGTCTGTATTGTATTATAATGACCCCGATGTGTCGTTGACGGGTCTGTATTGTATTATAATGACCCCGCTGTGTCGTTGACGGGTCTGTATTGTATTATAATGACCCTGCGGTGTCGTTGACGGGTCTGTATTGTATTATAATGACCCTGCGGTGTCGTTGACGGGTCTGTATTGTATTATAATGACCCTGCGGTGTCGTTGACGGGTGTTGTATTATAATGACCCAGCGGTGTGGGGTCTGTATTGTATTATAATGACCCAGCGTGTCGTTGACAGGTCTGTACTGTATTATAATGACCCTGATGTGTCGTTGACGGGTCTGTATTGTATTATAATGACCCCGCGGTGTCGTTGATGGGTCTGTATTGTATTATAATGACCCCGTGTCGCGATGGGTCTGTATTGTATTATAATGACCCCGATGTGTCGTTGACGGGTCTGTATTGTATTATAATGACCCCGATGTGTCGTTGACGGGTCTGTATTGTATTATAATGACCCCGATGTGTCGTTGACGGGTCTATATTGTATTATAATGACCCCGCGGTGTCGTTGATGGGTCTGTATTGTATTATAATGACCCTGATGTGTCGTTGACGGGTCTGTATTGTATTATAATGACCCTGCGGTGTCGTACGGTCTGTATTGTATTATAATGACCCCGGCGTGTCGTTGACGGGTCTGTATTGTATTATAATGACCCCGATGTGTCGTTGACGGGTCTGTATTGTATTATAATGACCCCGATGTGTCGTTGACGGGTCTGTATTGTATTATAATGACCCCGATGTGTCGTTGACGGGTCTGTATTGTATTATAATGACCCCGGCGTGTCGCTGACGGGTCTGTATTGTATTATAATGACCCCGCGGTGTCGTTGATGGGTCTGTATTGTATTATAATGACCCCGATGTGTCGTTGACGGGTCTGTATTGTATTATAATGACCCTGCGGTGTCGTTGACGGGTCTGTATTGTATTATAATGACCCTGCGGTGTCGTTGACGGGTCTGTATTGTATTATAATGACCCCGCGGTGTCGTGTGTATTGTATTATAATGACCCAGCGTGTCGCTGACGGGTCTGTATTGTATTATAATGACCCTGATGTGTCGTTGACGGGTCTGTATTGTATTATAATGACCCTGCGGTGTCGTTGACGGGTCTGTATTGTATTATAATGACCCCGATGTGTCGTTGACGGGTCTGTATTGTATTATAATGACCCTGCGGTGTCGTTGACGGGTCTGTATTGTATTATAATGACCCTGAGGTGTCGTTGACGGTGATTATAATGACCCCGTCTCTGTATTGTATTATAATGACCCTGCGGTGTCGTTGACGGGTCTGTATTGTATTATAATGACCCCGATGTGTCGTTGACGGGTCTGTATTGTATTATAATGACCCCGATGTGTCGTTGACGGGTCTGTATTGTATTATAATGACCCCGATGTGTCGTTGACGGGTCTGTATTGTATTATAATGACCCTGATGTGTCGTTGACGGGTCTGTATTGTATTATAATGACCCCGATGTGTCGTTGACGGGTCTGTATTGTATTATAATGACCCTGCGGTGTCGTTGACGGGTCTTTATTGTATTATAATGACCCCGATGTGTCGTTGACGGGTCTGTATTGTATTATAATGACCCCAGTGTGTCGTTGACGGGTCTGTATTGTATTATAATGACCCCGCGGTGTCGTTGACGGGTCTGTATTGTATTATAATGACCCTGCGGTGTCGTTGACGGGTCTGTATTGTATTATAATGACCCTGCGGTGTCGTTGACAGGTCCGCCGGCTCTCGGTACTGGGAGCAGTTTGGCTCCGCCCCCTCCGAGGGGTTGGACCCCGCCCTCGTGGACAGGAAGAGGAGGCGGAACCTGCAGCTGGTGGGGTGCTGCGTGCTGGTGATGCTGGCCAGCCTGGGGGCGCACTACTTCGGATTCAGGTAGGGGGCGCCCTCGAGCAGGGCTAGTCAGTCAGGGTGCGAGCACGTAGACCAGCACAGAAACCTGGACCAGGGGACACGGTGTGACAGTGAAGCGGAGACAGACGAGGGAGAGACAGACACACTGACACACTGAGAGACAGAGACACGCGGACACACAGAGACAGACAGACACACTGAGACACACAGACACAGAGACAGACAGACAGACACACACACGCACACAGAGACAGACACACTGACACACACACAGACAGACAGACAGACACTGACACACAGACAGACAGACAGACACACACTGACACACAGAGACAGACAGACACACTGACACACAGAGACAGACAGATAGACACACACACACACACACACAGAGACAGACACACTGACACACAGACACTGACAGTGTCACACGCCCGCGCACGGTGTCACACACACACACACACACACACAGTGAAGTGCATAGCCGATCGAATTGATTCTGCTCCTGTGCTTCAGTTAGCTAAAAAGCCTTCCTCTCTCTCTCCCAGCTCCTCCCACCCATTTCATCTCTCTCCCTCCCTCCCTTCTTCCCCCTTTCTGTGTGATCCACTCCAGGTTTTACTGCTACCAGCTTGATCAGCCCCCAGTGTGTCTAGCTAACAAGTTCAGGTGTGTCTGATTATTAAACTCCCAGTGAAACCAGGACTGGATCACACTGCTGTGCAGCGGGAGTCAGTCCCATCCCCTCAGGCTGGAGCTGTGTAAGGACGCCCTGTGGAGCTCAGCGTGTGCAGTCGGCTCGCTCTGCGATGCGCAGTCTGGTCTGCGTGGGCTTTGTTTGGTCTGCCGGCTCCCTATCGCCTCTCTCATCAGGTGGCTGGAGCCCCAGGCTGTGTTTGAGATCCAGCAGCACCTGGATCAGAGGCAGCCCTGCTTTTGTGCTGCAGTCTTTCTTCGTAGATTATCATGCTTGTGTAACAACTCGCCTTAAAAACAAAACAAAACAAAAAACACGCTTTGATGCGAGACGGGTATTTATTTAAGCAGCTATCTGTTTTTTTTTTTCAAGTGGATTGTAAAGTTCAGTGGGCTGGTTGGCAAAGATAATTCGCTAACGTGTTCCCTCCTCTCCCCCCCCCCCCCCTCTCCGCTCCCCCTCTCTCCTCTCCTCTCCCCCTCTACTCAACTCTCGTCTTCTTCCCTCTCCTCTCTCTCCTCCCCTCAACTCTCCGCTCGCCCTCTCCTCTTCCCTCTCTCCCTCTCCTCTCCTCTCCCCTCCTCTCCCTCTCCTTCTCTCTTCCCTCCTCTCCCCCTGTCCTTCTCTCCTCTCTCCCCTCCTCTCTCTCTCTCTCCCTCCCCTTCTCCCCTTCCCCTCACCCCCCTCCCTCCCCCCCCCCTCCCTCCCTCCCCTCCCCTCTCCTGCCTCCCCTCCCCTCTCAGGAAGCTGGAGGAAGCTCACAACAGCTTCATGGATGAGAAGGACCGTGTGATCACAGAGATCTACAAGGAGTCTAAAGAGAGGGCCAGGTAGGGTCGCTGCTCCAGCGCTTAGAAAAGGGGTCTCGATACCCGGAGCTTCAAATCACCCGGCTCAGCCACTGACTCCCTGTGTGTGTGTGTGTGTGTGTGTGCGTGCGTGCGTGACCCTGAGCAAGTCACTTCACCTCCTTGTGCTCCGTCCTTCAGATGAGACGTCAAACAAACGAGCTCCTATTGGAAGTGACTCTGCAGCAGCAGCAGCAGCAGTTGTTGATGAAGCAGAGTTCACCCCCCTAGTCTCTGCGAGTCGCTTTCGATAAAAGCCTCTGCTAAATTAATAATAATTGCCACGGGGGGGGTAATGAATACACTCGTTATGTAATTAGGGGCCCTCGGGATCATGGCTCATTGGTATTCAGAGTTGCCCCCACATCAGTGTAATTGTGGAAAAGGGGGTTAGGGTTTGGGGGTTTGAAATGGCTGAGCCCCCCCCCTCCTCCCCCCCGTCCCTCTGCATAGTGGAGCTCTTGTTTAAAATCTGGCGCTGGTTTCCAGTCTGTCTTGCCATCTTAGATTTAACAAAGAAACAGGACCGGCCGGATATGTGGCCTCAGAGCTCGCTGTGACTGCCTGTGTGTGTGAGAGGCAGAGAGGGAGGGGGGGCGAGGGTTTGGGAGGGTTTCTTACAATGCGGATCTTCAGAGCTGACGACACCCCCCCCCCCAAACCCCCCCCAGGATCCTACAGAGAGACGCAAGCACTGCGTTAATATGCCATCCCTAGACGACAATGAGAAGCACAGCTCAGCAGCCAGGATCCTTTCCAAATCCCAACGCCATGATGACATCACTCCTCAGCTGGCCCTCCCTCGCTGGTCGGCTGTCAGATGCAGGGTTGCTTTTAAAACTCTTCGGCTTGCATGCAAATCTCTCCCTAACTCCAGCCCCGAGTTACGGAGAGACGACGCGGGCCGTGTGTCCCCACACGTGATCCGTGTGTCCCCACACGTGATCCGAGACCCTCGGACTCTGTCCTTGTAGCAAAGTCTCAGCGTGTAACTCCCGGCTCCTACACTCCCTTCTCTGTTTGAGCTGCTCACTCTTCAAGTCAAAGCTTTAAAAACCCTCTTTTTTCTCTTGGCTTTGTCTTAGTCTTTCTGTTCTGTTCTGCTTTGCTGTTTTCTTCATTTCAAATTTTCTTTTTGTTGTTCCTCTGGTTTGCTTTTATCACTTGCTGTTTTTATTTAGGTCTTTTTTTTAAAAAAATTTATAGGTTTTTAAATTTGTGTTGTTTGTAATGATTTTTTTCATGGTGTTGAATTGTTTTAATGTTAAAACACTTTGGGACAGGCGGCCCACCTTGAAAGGCGCTATACAAAATCAAATGCGATTGATTGATTGATTGATTGATTGATTGATTGATTATTATGAAGCTCACCAAAATGAATGTAAAACCTGGACTGGATCAAACTGCTCTGCAATGGGAGTCCTATTATTATTATTATTATTATTATTATTATTATTACTATTATTATTAAGCTCACACAATGTAAGTAAAATGTGCTGTTGCTTGCCTAATGGCATCTAGTGTGGAGTAGTGGTTAGGGGCTCTGGACTCTTGACCGTGGGTCGTGGGTTCAATCCCAGGTGGGGGACACTGCTGCTGTACCCTTGAGCAAGGTACTTTACCTAGATTGCTCCAGTAAAAACCCAACTGTATAAGTGGGGAATTGTATGTAAAAATAATGTGATATCTTGTAACAATTGTAAGTCGCCCTGGATAAGGGCGTCTGCTAAGAAATAAATAATAATAATAATAATAATAATAATAATAATAATAATAATAATAATAATAATAATCTAGGTCTTAAACAGCACCGACCCGATTTCCACAAAACTAATCCAGCGATTAGAGAACCGGGCTTGAACCAGGAGGTTCACATCCCGGCTCGCTCGCTGACTCACTGTGTGACTTCTGGGTGAGGCGTTGGTGTAAGAGACTCTGCAGCTGATGCATCGATCACACGCCCTGACCTCTGTGAGTCGCCTTGGAGAAAGGAGGGAAGTCATGTTAAAACTTTACAATGCGTTAGTAAGACCTCATCTAGAATATTGTGTTCAGTTCTGGTCGTTACAAAAAGGATATTGCTGCTCTAGAAAGAGTGCAAAGAAGAGCAACCAGAATTATCCCGGGTTTAAAAGGCATGTCGTATGCAGACAGGCTAAAAGAATTGAATCTATTCAGTCTTGAACAAAGAAGACTACACGGTGATCTGATTCAAGCATTCAAAATCCTAAAAGGTATGGACAACCCAGGGGACCTGAAAAAAGAAACAAGGACCAGGGGTCACAAGCGGAGATTAGATAAAGGGGCATTCAGAACAGAAAATAGGAGGCACTTTTTTTACACAGAGAATTGTGAGGGTCTGGAACCAACTCCCCAGTAATGTTGTTTGAAGCTGACACCCTGGGATCCTTCAAGAAGCTGCTTGATGAGATTCTGGGATCAATAAGCTACTAACAACCAAACGAGCAAGATGGGCTGAATGGGGTCTCCTCTCGTTTGGAAACTTTCTTATGTTCTTAAGGAGTCTGCTAAATAAACATCCTCATCATCCTCCTCATCATCATCATCATCACCCTGACAGCTCTGATTGAGAATGACAGCCGTGGATGTCACTGACAGACCTGTTATTAGTATTGATTAATAGTATTGATTATTATTAGTAGTTTTAGTATTTATTATTAGTATTATTGTTCTTTGTATTTTGTTTTTCTCCGCAGGATGAACGGGTTGAAGAAACAGCAAGAGATTCTTCGTCAGAAACACGCCGAGTTCGTGGAGAAATACAGAAACCGCAGCGACAAATAAACTGCTAAATGCCTTCAACAAAATACAATACCTTCAACAAATTCAAACCACGCTGGAAATAATAATAATAATAATAATAATAATAATAATAATAATAATAATAATAATAATGCTAGATGTTATGGCGCGCATGCGGTGCGTTTTTAAACGGTGTTACTCCGATGGAAATGTTAGTGTAGCCTACAGGGTTTTAATCATTAAAATGTAGTATTTTCAGCAATCAATCTTGCCAGTGTCTCGTCAGTACCAATATAACAATATAACGACCGGAGCCCGGCCCACAAGGTCTGTTTCGTCTGTAACTGCAATTTAACCGGGCAAAAAAAAGGGCCTTATCCATTATCGATTTACCGTTTCGTTAAATATATAAAAAGATAAGGGGGGGGGGAAAATGACCTCTGTCTACGTTACCTCAAAAAACAAAAAAAAAAAACCGAAAGTTTTGAGCTGGCATTCTCGAAACCCTTTAGCTAAAATACGCGGGATCATTTCAAATGAACACAGAGGCTGTCTGTCTGTCTGTCTGTCTCTCTTTATGTCTGTCTGTGTGTGTGTCTGTCTCTCTGTCCCGCATACTCGTTCACCCCGAGGTTAACCAGTTACCTTTACATGTTAGTATAAAAGCGTGCTGAGCAGAGCCGGTCCGATGTGTGCCAATCTCTTCGTCTTGGCAAACACAGACCCACCCTGCTCGCCCAGGATTTAACACAATTACGGGGTCTGGAAAAAAAATAAAGTTTAGTCTCTGCCAATTCTCCGCGGAACCGGATAAGACTCGAATATCAATCTAAATTAATCTACCGCGGCGGCACAGGCCGCAGCACGAATCACTGTTTATAATAATAATAATAATAATAATAATAATAATAATAATAATAAATAAATAAATCCAGCGCCAGTTGTATTGATTAGGACGAGCGTCTGGGTTCAAACTGTTATTTGTCGGATCGATATTGATATGTATTGGTCAATCTCACACAAGCGTGGCATTCAAAAAAAAAAAAAGTTATTTTTATCGTTTCAATCAAACCACGCGTTTTCGATAAAATTAACAAGAAACTGTTTACAGTAAAACCTTTGAACATAAGAAAGTTTCCAAACGAGAGGAGGCCATTCGGCCCATCTTGCTCGTTTGGTTGTTAGTAGAAAATGTGTCTAAACTTTTTTGTCTAAACTCAACTTTTTTTTTTCTCAGAAAGATAGAGGCTGGTGCCAAATACACAACTTTTTAAAATGTTATTTTAATTGAAATACTTCTCGTAGATTTCCACACAGGTTAACTAACGTGCTTGAACAGAACTTTCCTATCGCTGTCGAGGGGAGTGGCTGGTTCTGTAACAGCGACCCCTTACCGCAGCCACTGGTATTACACGTTAGGGTAACAATATAGAAAATTTCGTTGATTACAGCGGTTTCAAAAGTACGATAATGCCGTGTGTCCTTGAGATCATAATAATAATAATATTAGACTTATTATTAGTAGTAGTAGTCGTTTGGTGTATGGCAAGTTTATTATTATTATTATTATTATTATTATTATTATTATTATTATTATTTGTAATGTATTATTGTTTCCTTGTTAATTTTATAAAGTGAAGAAAAAAAAATCTGACAAAAAATTAACAGCGCTATCGGACTATAGGCTATAGTTCTACAGTATTTAACAAAACCAGCAACGCGCCCGCCTCTCTTTTTAAAAAGTGTGTGCTTGTCTCTTTAAACGCCTGTGGGAGGAGATTGCGCTGACAGACCGTGGATTGAACAGAAAGGGGCTCGTCGTGAGTTTACACGCCAACCCTGGCGGCGACAGCAGCAGCAGCAGCAGCCCAGCGAAACGACAACAAGCCCGCCTTCCCCAACCCTTCCCAACATCACCGAGCAGAGCCGAGAAACGACAACAAGCCCGCCTTCCCCAACCCTTCCCAACATCACCGAGCAGAGCCGAGACTGACTCAACCGCCGCCGCCGCCGCACCTGCACCCGGACTGGCTGACTGCGCGAGGAGGGACCCGAGTTCTAGAACACGGTTCAAAATTCAAACGGCAAACCGCCAGGTCTCGTGTCAGGGACGGTTAGGTTATCAGGATACATTTATATAGAGGACCGTTTGTGTATTGACGTGTCCCATAGCTGTATATATTTATATTTATATTCTGTTTTCATTTATGACATTTAATGAAATGATGCCAAGGTACCGACGACAGACAGCAAATGACACTGCCTCCGCTGTACAACGCGAGTTTGAAGATGTTTTTAATTCAAGAGAAGAGAAAGCGTGTGTGTTTGAATAACGGTGTAGCTCTGTATTATTATTATTATTATTATTATTATTACTAATACACAATTTGAAAATTATTTCTGTTGATAACAACACGAACTGCATTTTTGTTAAGGATTAAAAAAAATTATATTCTCTGACACTAATTGAATAATATATATATATATATAATTGATTTTTCCATCGCTACTCACACTTCAAGACGACCGCCTGTTTGGTCTAGGACTGTTGAAAGAAAAGTCTTTGAAAACGCCTCAAAATAACCAAAACCTGGAATATCATTTCTGAAAATTAATTCTTCATTATCATCAGCACATCGGATATTACAGACTGTTCCCACTGTGGATTAGTTATTTTTACAATGTGGAATACGCCGGACTTCTGTTTGGAGATTTTTAAACTTGGGTTTCAGCATTTAAGAGTCCTGTTTCTAAGTTTCCTTATACCATAAGGGTTGGAAAAGACGGATTAAAAAAAATAAATATATATATAAAGAGAAATACGAGTTTGGAGCTTTTTTTCTTGTGCCGTTTCAAACCAGAACTCACAATGGAGATTCATCTGAAAGTTATTCTGGGAATTCTTCAGTTTATTTTGATAACTCGGCTGCCTGTCTCATTTGCCAAGGTAAGATCTATTACCATTAACTTGCTGTGGGATCCTGTGTAGACTTTGTCAGTGTCACGGATCCGGGATGGGTTCGCTGCTCTGCCGGTCACTGACATATTTCCCGTTGCTGCGATATCCACATGACCGAAGTGTTAGTTTTAAGTACACCTAGTGTGACTCACCTGCAGTAAAACCATCATCAGACAGCACTGCGTTTCTTTTCATAACCCGTCTTTTCTTTTATATAGTTTGATGTGGTGACAGCATTTTAAAATAGAAAGTATCACTCTTTGCTGGACAGACCGCTCTGTGAGTGACTCGGTGGTCGTGTGGAGCAGCGGTCTCCAGTCCCGGTCCCTCCTGGTTTTTGTACCAACTGTCTCCAAAATTACTTAATTGGACCAGTTAAGCTTCCAGTTGGTACAATTACATAAGTTTGGGGACAGTTGGAACAAAAACCAGGAGGGACACCGCGCCCCCCCCCCCCAGGATCAGGATTGGAGACCCTTGTAATCGAGGATAATTTGGGCAGAATTAGGCCACCGGTATAGTATATATATATATATATATATATATATATATATATATATATATATATATATATATATATTATTTTAGCTTCAAAATCCGATTTCTTCTACGTTACATAGAGAAATCTGTATTTGTACCACGCAATTAATATATGTAATAAATAAATAAATAAATAAATAAAATACACACTTGATTATTATTATTATTATTATTATTATTATTATTATTATTTATTTATTTATTTCTTAGCAGACGCCCTTATTCAGGGCGACTTACAGTCGTAAACAAAAAATACATTTCAAGAATCACAGTACAAGTATTAATACAATTAAGAGCAAGATAAATACAGTGACTTCGGTTCTAGCAAGTACAAGAATATGACAAAATACCATTCAATGTGGGAGCAGATAAGAGTGTCAGTGATAGTTACTTGGATCGTGTTCAACATTTGATTGGTGTTGTTGTACAGCGTGGTTGGTACGGTAGCAGGTATTGTGATGAATTGATAACTAATAAAGCGGCGAGTGGTTAATGGATTAATGACCCCCCTCCTGCCCCCCCGCTCAGGGTGCTTTGATCAGCGGCTCTGTCGCGGTGATAGTGTAACATGCTGGCTGCTGCGTCTATCCTGCTGGTAGGCTGTTGTGCAATAGAGGTTATGCGCAGCCAATTGAATTACGTGCCGTGGTGCAGGCGATCGCATCGTGATTTATAGCAGGAGGCTGCGTGTGCGCCACTGCCTGTAACAGTTTAGCGGATTTTGAGAAAATCTGTGTGCGGGTTTCCGATTAGCTGCAATTGGCAGCCGGCTCCGCGCTGATCTGCTAATTGGACCGTGTTAATTATTTGGCTCTGTCGCCCGGGGGGGGAGGGGTGTCTAAATGAACTTCCTAGAGCCACTGAATTATGGCTGGCAGTGGCAATGCTCAAACCAGCTGGCTTCCCCACGTTTCGGGATGTGAAACATGCCTTTGTCAAGGGAAAACAGTGGAGGTGCTTCTAGGCTGTTGAAGCCATGGTAACCGCACTCACTTATTGCTGTTTTAAATCTAAACGTGCTTGCCATGTCGTTTAGTTAACGATGCCACGATCTGCTGTCCTTTCGTGTTTGTAATGTTGTTGAAGCTGACACCCTGGGATCCTTCAAGAAGCTGCTTCATGAGATTCTGGGATCAATAAGCTACTAACAACCAAACGAGCAAGATGGGCTGAATGGGGCCTCCTCTCATTTGTAAACTTTCTTATGTTCTTATGTTCTTATGTTTAGACTTCCAGGCACCCTGGTGTTGAGTCTGTTTGATATTGCAAGCAATGCAACAGCGTATACGAAGCTTACAAAGTAGGGCTGGGATGGGGTGGAGTGGGGAAGGCTTGGGATTTTGAATGGGCAAGGGAGCATTAGAAACTGGCGAATTTCAATTCACCTTTTTTTTGAATGGTAGTTAATAAATGGAGTAGATGTTTAGGGAATGCAGACAAACTGGACAGCCAACAGCGGCTGCTCTTGTTTTTTTTTCTCTCTCTCTCTCTGAAGAAGTGCACAGCAAGCCAAACGCAAAGTTTAAACAGAATTTAGCAACTTGATAAATGAAGTCTTTCGGACCTTCATGAATGTCTTCAGAGTTTGAAGCAGGGTCACTGATCTGAGCTCTGTGCTCAGGGTGAAGTGGAGTTCGACGGGATTTCCAGCTTCACATTCATCATCGTTTACAGGCAATCGCAGGCTGCCAGAGTAACACTGCGCTTCCCAGAAATGGCAGTGTGTGTTTGCTAGCCAGTGGCGAAAGCACACGCACACACACATACCAAAGAGACAGTCTGACACGGGGAGAGAGGGGAGAGGGGAGGGGGGAGAGAGAGAGAGAGGAGGTGGGAGAGGGGAGAGGAGAGGGAGAGGGAGAGGAGAGAGCGGAGAGGAGAGGAGAGGAGGGGAGAGGAGGGGGAGGGGGAGGGGGGGGGAGGGGAGGGGGAGGGGAGGGGAAGGGAGAGAGGGGAAAGGGAGAGGGGAGGGGGGAGAGGGGGAAGGGAGAGAGAGAGAGGAGGGAGGAGAGGGGGATAGGGGGAGAGGAGTGGAGTGGGGGAGAGAGGAGAGGTGGGAGAGGGGAGGTGAGAGAAGGGAGAGGGTAGAGAGGAGGTGGGAAAGGAGAGAAGAGGAGTGGAGTGGGGGAGACAGGAGTGAAGGGGGAGAGGTGAGGGAGGTGAGAAGAGAGCGGGGGGGGGGAGAGGTGAGGGAGGTGAGAGAAGAGAGGAGAGGAGAAGGGAGAGGATTTTTCTTGTCTTATTTGAGTTTCCACCTTGTACCTTGTTGTTTTTCATGAGGCTGCTGTTTCCACTTGCAGCGTAAAGTCCAGAGTGCCTTGTGAGATATTATAATAATAACTATTATCCACTCTCGCTCAGCGCCCGAGCTCATTTTTATGATGGACAAAAAAAAAAAAAAAATTCCCCGGAGGAACATTCCGGCATGTTGATCATTTGAATTACTTATGGAAAGGTATTTTTACAGATCTGCTTCCTTGGAGCCTGATCTCAGCTGAGTTGTCCTGGTACGGGTGACATCACCGGGAGGGTCTGCATTGGCAACGCACAAGGAACCAGGAACAGGCAAAGATAGCCCAGAAGCAGTAAAAAAAAAAAACTCAGCTGGCAGAGTTTCAATTACAATTCAATAACAACACAGTCCTGCTGTCTCTGTGACACTGGCCTTGCAAAGCTAGGATTAAACTCTGCAGAGAAGGCAGCCTCTGTTTTGAGGTGGGGGGGTTGCCCTTAAGAGTCTGGAGAATGCCAGTGTGCTCAGCAGAGTCTGCACACAGGGCAACGTTTGCATAACCACGCTGCAGGGAGCGGGGAAAAAAGTGTGAACCCCTGCCAGGTGGAGCACATAAGAACATCAGAAAGTTTCCAAACGACAGGAGGCCCCATTCAGCCCATCTTGCGATCGTTTGGTTGTTAGTAGCTTATTGATCCCAGAATCTCATCAAGCAGCTTCTTGAAGGATCCCAGGGTTTCAGCTTCAACAACATTACTGGGGAGTTGGTTCCAGACCCTCATAATTCTCTGTGTAAAAAAAGTGCCTCCTATTTTCTGTTCTGAATGCCCCTTGTTTACGTGTGTGTGTGTGTCTCATAGTTTGTGTGTTAGTATTTGCATGTTGCTGTGGCAACGTTTACAGTGTATCCTGGGACAGAAAAGCTGACAAAACCTACCTTTATGAGGACACAGGTAGTCCCTATAGTGTCCATTTTTAACACAAAAATGTGTCTTTAGAGAGAACTTGCAGCGCTGGTATATTTGCTGTTCCTGTGTGTCAGTGTGTTAATGTGTGTTAATGTGTGTCAGTGTGTGTGTGTGTGTGCAACATCCCGGCTGGTACTGGTTTCTGCAGTCCTTGTTTTCTCGTAGTTGACCTTGGACTGAGGGCTGTGTACAGAGTTCAGTCTCAGATCCTGCTGCCGTCCTAGTGTCTGTTGTGTTACCACGTCTTATTAAAATCAGCACAAGGCTTCAAGCACCTTGCACAGCCCCCACAATCCCCTGCTCTCTACCCAGCTGAGCCTGTTTAGGGTAAACTTGAGCTTTGCAACATCGTCCAGGAGGCTCCCTGGTCCAGCGGTTAAAGAAAAGGGGTCTCGATACCTGGAGGTTCAAAGCTCGGCTCAGCCACTGACTCCCTGTGTGTGTGTGTGTGAGACCCTGAGCAAGTCACTGAACCTCCTTGTGCTCCGTCCTTCAGGATGAGACGTCAAACAAAACGAGCTCCTATTGGAAGTGACTCTGCAGCAGCAGCAGCAGCGTGGCTCGGTAACCCCTGGTAACCCATTCCATCACGTGTCTCCTTCGCTCTGCTCTGAGTCCGTTTCATTTCCAGCTGCGTGTCTGTCCGCTGATCCTGCTTTCTCTCTGTGCTGAGCGCTCACCGTTCAACCCCAATCTAAAGCAAGGAGATTCAAAGGGTTTGGCTGGGCAGGTGAGTTTAGGCACTGCCGTGCATTTCAGCAGCGTTTGTCCTTTCACCTCCAAAGCTAAATGGTCGCTCCCTGCGCAGCGTGATGTATAATACTATTTTTTTTTTCTTCTTCCTTTTTGGGACCTTTTTTTTTAATTTGTTGTTCTTCTGCCTCTTCTCTTTGGTTTCAGCTGGCACGCTGGCACACGGGTGACTCGCACAAATCCAGGGAAGGTAAGAATGACTGTGCCTGTGTTT
>JAHFZB010000181.1:10000-15000 GCA_036884735.1 Huso huso | reverse complement strand
TCTCTCTCTCCCCCCTCTCTCCCAGGCAGTGCAGTGCGTGTGTCTCTCCTCTCTCCCAGGCAGTGCAGTGCGGGTGTCTCTCCTCACTCTCTCCCCCTCTCTCCCAGGCAGTGCAGTGCGTGTGTCTCTCCTCTCTCCCAGGCAGTGCAGTGCGTGTGTCTCTCCTCTCTCACACTCTCCTCCTCTCTCCCAGGCAGTGCAGTGCGTGTGTCTCTCCTCTCTCACACTCTCCTCCTCTCTCCCAGGCAGTGCAGTGCGTGTGCGGGGCAGTGGAAGGTGCTGGATCCCGTTTCCTGTGAGTGCTCGTGTCGGCTCTCTCCCCGGCACTGCCGCAGGAAGGGGAAGGAGCTGAACCAACGCTCCTGCAAGTGAGTCCCTGATCCGGGGAGGGGAGGGGAGGGGAGGGGAGGGGAGCCCTCGGGGCGCACGCCTGTCCCTGTTTCCCAGCAGCACCTCAATGCCAGGGCTGTAGACTGAGCACAAGTTAGACTGAGATACACTGAGATACACAATGAACTGGCTGTCAATACTATATCAGAAATGTTAGCAATGTTTCCTATTGGATGAATAGAGGATTTCTAAAGAGAGTTTACACTTTTAACAACCCCCCTCCCTCCCTCCCCATACCCCTTCTGTTTGGATGTCCCTGGATTAGTTATATATTTATTTAAAAAATAAGAAGAATAATTTTAACTTATTTATTTAATTTTTTATTTACATTATTTTGTTAATGTGTGTTTTGTTTTTTGTTTTTTTTAATGTATTTGTGTAATTTTTTATTTGGTGTTTTGTGTTGTTTTTTGTACCTCAGAGATGGCAGCCCTAGGAGCAGATCACAATATGGTGTTAAAAAAACAAACACACACACAAAAGAAACCCTTGATAAATCTGCCCTAATGTGACTTCTGCTTTCCAGATGCGAGTCCCTGAGAAAACGCTGACTGCAGGAAACGAAGGCGAGAGAGCGGGGCAGAGAGAGAGAAAGAAAGCTCCTAGCGCGTTCTCATTTATTGCAACGACTTCAACTGTGAAGAAGGAAACAGCGGCAGAGAAGAGAAGAGACAAACACACACAACCAGCCTGTGAAGAACTCAGGGGGTCGGGCCGGGGGGAACCCCTCAACTGAACCCCTCTGTACCCCAAAACAGGAGAGCTGGGCTTATATTGGGATCGGGTTCTGCTGTGAATGCTCATTTGGCTGTTGGAAAGCGAGAACTGGATTATTACACACAAACAAAAGAGGAAAGAGTCAAATTGCTGAGACATAATATTTATATATATATATATATTTTCTACGGATTGCAAGCAACGAAAACGGACAATCAAAGCATACAAGACGCGTGTGTCATGCAAGTACAACGGGCAACCAATTCTGGAAAGGATTCGAAAATTAAGTGTTTTTATTTTTTGTTTGTTTCTGTTTTTTTTAAACAGCTTGCATGTGACAGCAGTGGAAAGTGCCACTCAGATACCACGGAGAGCGCATTTTGGAAGATTTGACATTAAAAGCTGAGTCTTGTGTTTCGATTGATCACATATATGGACTGTTTCTATTGCTTATTATTCAGCGGAGAACGCGGGACAGCAAAGGTGTTTAGCCCAGGGTGTTCTGCCTGGCTAAACACCCAGATCCGTACACGTCTACACACACAAAAAAAAAAAACTACAGTCCAGATAGAGGTGCACATAGAAGCCCTAGGACCTGGCGTCCATGCTTGTAGTTCTAATCCCAGCGCAGTGCAGGTCAAGGGTTAAACGCCTGGCCTGGGTCACCGCGCCATTGACTGCCCTGAGCCTGGCTAAATCAGAAGTCTTTTTACATTTCTTGGAGAGTTAAACTTGGCGAGAGAGAGAGATAATGGGGAAATAAATGGAAAATCCTTTTACACAATAATAATAATATCCCATCTAAAATCAAGGATGGATTTTATTTGCTTTCTGCTAAGCCACTACTGGAAAACAGAAGGACTGTGTATTCTTTGAGCGTAGCTGGCTGAGAATATGCCTGTGTACCTGCACTGAAACCTGCGGGAGAGGACCCCTATTTAAAAGGCTGGCCCAATGGAAATTGCCACTGAACTTCTGAGGAAGCTGGGAAGCTGAACTATGCTGTATAACTGGAACATGTTATTCTTTGAGGGGGTGCAAATATTGCTAATTCCATAATCATGTAAACTATATGTGGGCTTTACTGTACAATACCCACGCTGTTGAAAACAATTATTTATATAGATAGAGATGTTGTAGTAAAATTCCATGTTTTGGTTTTTTACATTTCATTATTTATGCAGGGTGTGCGTTTAGAGATGTGGATGTAAGTGTTTGTGTTTTCTGTATCAGACACACAAAGAGGATAAGGGGACCCAGTGGAAGCGGGTCTGTGTTTATGATCTAAACCTTAAAGAAAGTTTCACTGTACAAATCTGTATACGCATCAGAGAGATGACTCAAATAGGAGGCTCGCTGGTCCAGTGGTTAGAAAAGGGGTCTCGATACCAGGAGGTTCAAATCCCAGCTTAGCCACTGACTGTGTGTGTGTGTGTGTGTGTGTGTGTGACCCTGAGCAAGTCACTTCACCTCCTTGTGCTCCGTCCTTCAGATGAGACGTCAAACAAACGAGGTCCTGTTGGAAGTGACTCTGCAGCAGCAGCAGCAGCAGTTATTGATGAAGCAGAGTTCACTCTCCTAGTCTCTGTGAGTCGCTTTGGATAAAAGCGTCTGATAAATGACTCATTCAGAATACAGAGTTCACGCGTTCTGTGTTTAGATCATTAATATAGACCCCTCCATTGCGGCTGCAGTAAAACTCGCTCAGAGTGTTGTGCTGCTAATCAGAGGTCTATACTGGGGTGTGTTATCAAACTGTCAGTGAGGAGGAAGCGAGAAATGCACAGAGTTCTACTGGTTCAGCGAAGATTTATTACTGTTTATGTGTGGAAACTTCCAGGTATATATAAAAAAAACTAACTAAAGTGGTTCTTGGAAAGTCGTTGTTTGTGCACAGAGTTGTTTATGCACAGAGTTAATGAGTGACCGCACTGCCAGAACAGAAACACGGGGCTGGGGATGGTAAAGACACGTGGACTGCGCACGGAAGTGCATCACACTGTTCTGTACAGATATTATTTTTATATATCGGTGTACAGTACAGAGAGGGGAACTAATCGAGGCTTCAGAACAACAAACAGCAGCCGCGACAGAGCCCTCATTCATTCACATTCTTGTATCGTTTCGCTGCTAATCGTTGTGTTTGCCTTGCTGCGCTAACCACGCCATGCTTAATTACCAGCATACCCGATCCTGAAAGCAAGGCTTGCAAACTGAGATTGTCTTTAACGCTGTGTAGCACCAGATTTCGGGAGAGCGTTTCCTCTATTCTTTATCATGGCTAATTTTTTACTTTTGAAAAGAAAAAAAAAAACACTTTGCTTAAGAGGATTTGTAAATATATAACTTTTTTGGTTGTTTGGGTCTTGTAAAAATTAACAGCCGTTAATTACCTTGGCGTTAATTAGAGCTAGAGTTATATCGCGCATCGTGTTTCATTATATGAAAATACCTGTTTTATGCATGTATATATATATATATATATATTCTATGTGTATGTACGGTGTATGTGTGTAAATTAAACTCGTCCTTGTCGCGCTCGGAATAATCGATCTCGACTCACACAACGGGTTACATTATTTCTACAACTGTCAATGATCAACTGCCAGGCCCGATCGAACGAGAGCCTTCTGTAAACTTAGAAACAGCCGTGGCCAAGGTTTAAAAACCCGTCTACCAGCCCTCGGGGTGAGTCCACACGAGCTGTGTGACCCCGGTTGATTTTACTCTAGTTTTCCACTCTGGGACTGACCTTCGCTCATCCGCAGCTGGGAGGGAGGGAGAGAGGCTGACTTTGCCCTGCGGAGCTCAGCTTAAAACTGACGCAGACTAGAATTATTAATTAGCTGTTTTTCAGCTGTATTGAACAGCTGATTATTATTATTAATTGCTGCGCAGATCGATAATTGGATAATTGGAGCGCAGATCGAGCGCAGAGACGGATAATTTGAATGGAGCGCTGAGACAGATAATTTGAGTGGAGCGCAGAGATGGTTAATTTGAGTGGAGCGCAGAGACGGTTAAGGTATAATACTCCTAATACTGGATCCTGCAAATGAATGCATTCACAGAACACGGCGCATCTCCGTATAATTAAGAGAATCGCATCTGGCAGGGGATGAGAGTCTCTCTCTCTCTCTCTCTTCTCACATGCAGGGTTTTGCAGAGGGCTCGAAGTTTGTATTTTGTCGTGCAGCGGGAGGTTTTGTTTTTCTGCTTTCTTTTGGGTTTTGTAATCTATTTAATAAGCTAATCTGTGCAAAGCAGCGCGAACTGCTGTTTATTTACTAACCCAGGGGCCAGACAGCCAGACAACGGGCTTTTATCAGAGAGAGAGAGAGAGAGAGAGAGAGAGAGAGAGAGAGAGAGAGAGAGAGAGGAGAGGGCGTTAAAGAACAAGGGAGAGGGAAATGGAGAGGAGGGTGTGAGCAAGAGAGAGAAAGAGGGAAAATGGAGAGGTGAGAGAGAAAGGGAGGAGAGGGGAGAGGGAGCCCTGGAGAAGGCAGAAAATAAAACAATTCTGGTCAGTCAATAACAGACATTAACAAAAAAGCAAGTAACAGCGCCAGCCCTGCCCAGCCCTGCCCAGCACAGGACCAATCGAGTTCGTAAAAAAAAAATAAAAAAGTTATTTGCTCAGGGTAAGGATGCGCGACACCGCGCTGGCACTGCAGACTAAACCCGTGTGCTCCGAGTCTGCGCGGCAGTGCGGTGTCTGCCTGCGCAATACTATTCATGTGTTTGAAAATAAGTATTTCAAACACACAGTGAGCAGTGTGTGTGTGTGTGAGCTGTGTTTTACTCTGTCTATCATCTATGGGCTGTCATTTCGATTGATCAAGCCATCGCAGTATACACACGTCATAATGGGGGGGTCGGGGGGCAAATTCAAT
>JAHFZB010000181.1:2500-5000 GCA_036884735.1 Huso huso | reverse complement strand
AGCCCAAAACGCTGGTCTACTTGACTTGGTCTCTTCTAGTTTCAATAATCACACTGATGATGGCACTGGAGCCCAAACGCTGGTCTGCTTGACTCGGGAGGGTTTCAATAATAACACTGATGATGGCACTGGAGCCCAAACGCTGGTCTGCTTGACTCGGTCTCTTCTAGTTTCAATAATAACACTGATGAAGGCACTGGAGCCCAAACGCTGGTCTGCTTGATTCGGTCTCTTCTAGTCTCAGTAATAAACTAGGGGGAGGGGGAGAAAGAGGGAGAGGGAGGCAGGGGGAGAGGGAGAGGGAGGAGGAGAGGGAGGGGGGGAGAGAAAGAGAGAGGGGGAGGGAGAGAGAGAGAGGGAGAGAGAGAGAGAGGGAGAGGGAGAGAGAGAGAGGGAGAGGGAGAGGGAGAGAGAGAGGGAGGAGGAGAGGGAGGGGGTGAGAGAAAGAGAGAGGGGGAGAGGGAGGGGAGAGGGGGAGAGAGAGAGAGAGAGAGAGGGAGGGAGAGAGAGAGAGAGAGGGAGAGGAGAGAGGGAGAGAGAGAGGGAGAGAGAGGGAGAGAGAGAGAGAGGGAGAGGAGGGAGGGGGTGAGAAAGAGAGGGGAGAGGGAGGGGAGAGGGGAGAGAGAGAGAGAGAGAGGGAGGAGAGAGAGAGAGAGGGGAGATATATATTTTTTATAGTATCTCTTTATTGCTGTTTCTTCGCTCTCATGTTCTCCAGTGTGATCTGAGCTGTTTGATTTATTTATTATGTATGTGTTTCTGTTATCTCTTCCCTTTGTGTTGCGTGTTGTACCTCAGCGCTCTTAATTACAGCGCTCAGCAAAACTTCAACTAACGAGCCGATCCGATCCCGCGGACTCTGCACTTCAGATCCCAGCGATAAACCAGTTCAGAGAAACCGCTGAGACACGACACTTTACAATGAGAAACCACACAGCCATGGCCAGCATTATCCCACCCCCTGAAAGAAAACTCCCTCAGCTTCATAGAGTCCAGTGAAGGCTGCTGAATAATGTTCCCTTGTTAACATATTGAATTCCACCCCCTCTATATAGAATGAACTCCCTCAGCTTCATAGAGTCCAATGAAAGCTGCTGAATAATGTTCCCTCGTTAACATATTGAATTCCACCCCCTCTATATAGAATGAACTCCCTCAGCTTCAAAGAGTCCAATGAAAGCTGCTGAATAATGTTCCCTCGCTAACATATTGAATTCCACCCCTCTATATAGAATGAACTCCCTCAGCTTCATAGAGTCCAATGAAAGCTGCTGAATAATGTTCCCTTGTTAACATATTGAATTCCACCCCTCTATATAGAATGAACTCCCTCAGCTTCATAGAGTCCAATGAAAGCTGCTGAATAATGTTCCCTTGTTAACATATTGAATTCCACCCCTTTTCAATAGAATGAAATCCATTCTCTCAGCTTCTTATTAGATTAACAATGAAAGGCTGCTGAATAATGTTCCCTTGTTAACATATTCAATTCCACCCCTGTATATAGAATGAACTCCCTCAGCTTCATAGAGTCCAGTGAAAGCTGCTGAATAATGTTCCCTTACTAACATATTGAATTACACACCAGAGCCTTTTCAATGTTATAAAATCCATTCTCTCACGTCTTATTAGCTTTATTAACAGTATCAGTGGCCCCTCCCTTTAAAGGAGCGCTGACCATCTTTAAAATCCATTCTCCTCTCTCTGCTTTACTACACTTTGAGAAGGGGCTGGATCTCTCTCCTCTCTGTGCTTTACTACACTTTGAGAAGGGGCTGGATCTCTCTCCTCTCTGTGCTTTACTACACTTTGAGAAGGGGCTGGATCTCTCTCCTCTCTGTGCTTTACTACACTTTGAGAAGGGGCTGGATCTCTCTCCTCTCTGTGCTTTACTACACTTTGAGAAGGGGCTGGATCTCTCTCCTCTCTGTGCTTTACTACACTTTGAGAAGGGGCTGGATCTCTCTCTCTGTGCTTTACTACACTTTGAGAAGGGGCTGGATCTCTCCTCTGTGCTTTACTACACTTTGAGAAGGGGCTGGATCTCTCTCCTCTCTGTGCTTTACTACACTTTGAGAAGGGGCTGGATCTCTCTCCTCTCTGTGCTTTACTACACTTTGAGAAGGGGCTGGATCTCTCTCCTCTGTGCTTTACTACACTTTGAGAAGGGGCTGGATCTCTCTCCTCTCTGTGCTTTACTACACTTTGAGAAGGGGCTGGATCTCTCTCCTCTCTGTGCTTTACTACACTTTGAGAAGGGCTGGATCTCTCTCCTCTGTGCTTTACTACACTTTGAGAAGGGGCTGGATCTCTCTCCTCTCTGTGCTTTACTACACTTTGAGAAGGGGCTGGATCTCTCTCTCTCTGTGCTTTACTACACTTTGAGAAGGGGCTGGATCTCTCTCCTCTCTGTGCTTTACTACACTTTGAGAAGGGCTGGATCTCTCTCTCTCTGTGCTTTACTACACTTTGAGAAGGGGCTGGATCTCTCTCCTCTCTG
>JAHFZB010001287.1:0-13000 GCA_036884735.1 Huso huso | reverse complement strand
CATAGCTACGTTTGAGCAACATGACCATAGCCACGATTGAGTAACATGACCATAGCCACGATTCAGTAACATGACCATAGCCACGGTTGAGCAACATGACCATAGCCACGATTGGTAACATGACCATAACCCGCCAATTCTTTAACATGACCATTGGCACGGTTGAGTAACATGACCATAGCCGATTCAGTAACATGACCATAGGCCGCGATTCAGTAACATGACCTTAGTCATGGTTGAGTAACATGACCATAGCCACGGTTGAGTAACATGACATTAGCTATGATTGAGTAACATGACCATAGCCACGGTTCAGTAACATGACCATAGCCACGATTCAGTAACATGACCTTAGTCATGGTTGAGTAGCATGACCACAGTCCGCGATTCAATAAACATGACCATAGCCCGCGATTCAGTAACATGACCATAGCCATGATTCAGCGACATGACGATAGCCATGATTCAGTAACATGACTATAGCGGCGATTCAGCAGCATGACCATATACACGATTCACTAACATGACCATAGCACGATTCAGTAACGCGACCATAGTCATGGTTGAGTAACATGACCATAGCCATGGTTGAGTAACATGACATTAGCCATGATTCAACAACATGACCATGCCCGCACGATTCACTAACATGACCATAGCCACAATTCAGTAACATGACCATAGCCACGATTCATTGACATGACCATAGCCAGTTCCGGTAACATGACCAATGTGACGATTCAGCAGCATGACCATAGCCACGATTCAGTAACATGACCATAGCCACGATTCAGTAACATGACCATAGCCACGATTCATTAACATGAAGATACCCACGATTCAGCAACATGAACATAGCCACGATTCAGTAACATGACCATAGCCACGGTTGAGCAACATGACCATAGCCACGATTGAGTAACATGACCATAGTCACGATTCAATAACATGACAATAGCCACAATTCAGCAACATGAACATAGCCACGATACAGTAACATGACCATTGCCACGGTTGAGCAACATGACCATTTCCACGATTCATTGACATGACGCATAGCCACGATTCATTGACTTGACCATAGCTATGATTCAGTAACATGACCATAGCCCACGGTTAAGTAACATGACCATAGCCACGATTGAGTAACATGACCATGCATACGATTCAGTAACATGACCATAGCCACGATTCAGCGGCCATGACCAAAGCCATGATTCACCTAACCACCATAGCCGATTCACTGGCAACATGACCATAGCCACGATTCACTAACATGACCATAGCCACGGCTGAGTAACATGACCATAGCCACTGTTGAGTAACATGACCATAGCCAAGATTCATTGACATGACCATTGCCACGTTTCAGCAACATGACCATAGCCACGATTCAGTAACATGACCATAGCCACGATTCGGTGACATGACCATACCGCGGTTGAGCAACATGACCATAGCCACGATTGATAACTGACCATAGCCACGATTCACTGACGCACCCATAAGCCACGATTCACTAACATGACCATAGCCGCGGATGAGCAACATGACCATAGCCTTGATTGGGTAACATGACCATAGCCCGATTTCAGTAACATTACCATAGCCACGGTTGAGCAACATGACCATAGCCACGATTCAGTAACATGACCATAGCCACGATTCAGTAACATGACCATAGCCACGATTCAGTAACATGACCTTAGTCATGGTTGAGTAACATGACCTTAACTGGCGGTTGAGTAACATGACGTGGCTATGATTGGAAGTAACATGACCATAGCCCGCGGTTCAGTAACATGACCATAGCCCGCGATTCAGTAACATGACCTTGAGTTATGGTTGAGTAACATGACCATAGCCACGGTTGAGCAACATGACAATAGCCATGATTGAGTAACATGACCATAGCCACGATTCCAGTAACATTACCATAGCCGATTCATTAACATGACAATAGCCATGATTGGTAACATGACCATAGCCACAATTCAATAACATGACCATATACGATTCGGTAAAATGACCTTAGTCATGGTTGAGTAACATGACCATAGCCGGTTGAGTAACATGACATTAGCCATGATTGAGTAACATGACCCGGACCCACGATTTGACATGACCATAGCCACGATTCAGTAACATGACCATAGCCACGAATTCAGTAACATGAACATAGCCACGATACAGCAACATGACCATAGCCACGGTTGAGCAACATGACCATAGCCACGATTGAGTAACATTACCATAGCCACGATTCAGTAACATGACCATAGCCACGATTCAGTAACATGACAATAGCCACGTTTAAGTAACATAACCAAAGCCATGATTGATTAACCTGACCATAGCCATGATTCAGTAACATGACCATAGCCACGGTTGAGTAAATGACCATAGCCACGATTCAGTAACATGACCATAGCCACGGTTGAGCAACATGACCATAGCCACGATTGAAATAACATGACCATCTCCCGCGATTCAGTAACATGACCATAGCCACGATTCAGCGACATGACCATACCACGATTCACTGACCTGACCATAGCCACGATTCACTGACATGACCATAGCCCGCGATTCACTAACATGACCATAGCCACGGCTGGAGTAACATGACCATAGCCACTGTTGGTAACATGACCATAGCCAAGATTCCACTGACCTGACCATAGCCACGATTCACTGGACATGACCATATGCGATTCCAGTAACATGACCATAGCCCGCGGCTGAGCAACATGACCATATCCACTGTTGAGTAACATGACCATAGCCAGATTCATTGACATGACCATTGCCACGTTTCAGCAACATGACCATAGCCATGATTCAGTAACATGACCATAGCCACGATTCAGTAACGCCCGCCATAGCCACGGTTGAGCAACGTGACCATAGCCCGCGATTGAGTAACATGACCATAGCCACGATTCACTAACATGACCATAGCCACGGCTGAGTAACATGACCATAGCCACTGTTGAGTAACATGACCATAGGTGTAATTCATTAACATGACCATTGGCACGGTTGAGTAACACGACCATAGCCACGATTCAGTAACATGACCATAGCCACGATTCAGTAACATGACCTTAGTCATGGTTGAGAAACTTATGACCTTAGCCACTGCTGGTAACATGACATTAGCTATGATTGAGTAACATAACCATAGCCACGGTTCAGTAACATGACCATAGCCACGATTCAGTAACATGACGATAGCCACGATTCAGCAACATGAACAGCCACGATACAGTAACATGACCATAGCCATGGTTGAGCAACATGACCATAGCCACGATTGAGTAACATTACCATAGCCACGGCTGAGTAACATGACCATAGCCATGGTTGAGTAACATGACCATAGCCACGATTGAGTAACATGACCATAGCCACGATTGAGTAACATGACCATAGCCACGATTCTGTATCATGACCATAGCCACGATTGAGTAACATGACCATAGCCCACGATTGACTAACATGACTATAACCCACGATTCATTAACGGGACCATAGCCGCGGTTCAGTAACATGACCATAGCAGCTATTATTCAGTAACATGACCATAGCCACGATTCAGTAACATGACCATAGCCACGGTTGGGCAACATGACCATAGCCACGATTGGTAACATGACCATAGCCGCGATTCATTAACATGACCATTGGCCACGGTTGATTAACATGACCATTGCCCGCGATTCAGTAACATGAACATAGCTCACGATTCACTGACTTAACCATAGCCAGATTCACTGACATGATCATAGCCTCGATTCAGTAACATGACCATAGCCACGGTTGAGCAACATGATTATAGCCATGATTGAGAACATGACCATGCTATTCAGTAACATGGCCCGCGTTTCAGTAACTTGACCATAGCTATGTTTGAGCAACATGACCATAGCCACGATTGAGTAACATGACCAAAGCCACGATTGAGTAACATGACCATAGCCAACCAGGTTCAGCAACATGACCATAGCCCACGATTCAGTAATTGCGCACGGTTGATTAACCATGACCATGAGCAACATGACCACCATAGCCCGCGATTCAGTAACATGACCTTAGTCATGGTTGAGTAACATGACCATAGCCACGTTGAGTAAGATGACATTAGCTATGATTGAGTAACATGACCATAGCCGCGGTTCAGTAACATGACCATAATACGATTCAGTAACATGACCTTAGTCATGGTTGAGTAACGACCATAGCCACGGTTGAGTAACATGACAATAGCCATGATTGAGTAACATGACCATAGCCACGATTCAATAACATGACCATATCCTCGATTCAGTAACATGACCATAGCCACGGTTGAGCAACATGATTATAGCCATGATTGAGTAACATGTCCATAGCAACGATTCAGTAACATGGCCATAGCCACGTTTCAGTAACTTGACCATAGCTACGTTTGAGCAACATGACCATAGCCACGATTGAGTAACATGACCATAGCCACGATTCAGTAACATGACCATAGCCAGGGTTGAGCAACATGACCATAGCCGCAATTCAGTAACATGACCATAGCCACGATTCAGTAAGATGACTATAGACACGATTCATTAACGACCATTGGAGCAGTTGATTAAAATGACGATAGCCACGATTCAGTAACATGACCATAGCCAAGATTCAGTAAGATGACCTTAGTCATGGTTGAGTAACATGACCATAGCCACGGTTGAGTAACATGACATTAGCCATGATTGAGTAACATGACCATAGCCACGATTCAGTAACATGACCATAGCCACGATTCAGTAACTTGACCATAGCCACGATTCAGTAACATGACAATAGCCACAATTCAGCAACATGAACATAGCCACGATACAGTAACATGACCATTGCCACGGTTGAGCAACATGACCATTTCCACGATTCATTGACATGACCATAGCCACGATTCATTGACTTGACCATAGCCACGATTCAGTAACATGACCATAGCCACGGTTAAGTAACATGACCATAGCCACGATTGAGTAACATGACCATCGCCATACGATTCAGTAACATGACCATAGCCAGCGATTCAGCCATGACCAAAGCCGATTCACTAACCTGACCATAGCGATTCACTGACATGACCATAGCCATGATTCACTAACATGACCATAGCCACGGCTGAGTAACATGACCATAGCCACTGTTGAGTAACATGACCATAGCCAAGATTCATTGACATGACCATTGCCGTTTCAGCAACATGACCATAGCCCGATTCAGTAACATGACCATAGCCCGCGATTCAGTGACATGACCATACCCGCGGTTGAGCAACATGACCATAGCCGCGATTGAGTAACATGACCATAGCCCACGATTCACTGGTTAGCCGATTCACTAACATGACCATAGCCACGGATGAGCAACATGACCATAGCCACGATTGATAACATGACCATACGATTCAGTAACATACCATAGCCCGCGGTTGAGCAACATGACCATAGCCGCTGGTTAAGTAACATGACCATATACGATTCAGTAACATGACCATAGCCACGATTCAGTAACATGACCATAGCCGTCATGGTTGAGTAACATGACCTTAGCCCGCGGTTCAGTAACATGACGTGCTATGATTGATTAACATGACCATAACCCGGTTCAATGTAACATGACCATAGCCCAGTAACATGACCTTAGGTTGAGTAACATGACCATAGCCACGGTTGAGTAACATGACAATAGCCATGATTGAGTAACATGACCATAGCCACGATTCAGTAACATTACCATAGCCACGATTCATTAACATGACAATAGCCATGATTGAGTAACATGACCATAGCCACAATTCAATAACATGACCATAGCCACGATTCAGTAAAATGACCTTAGTCATGGTTGAGTAACATGACCATAGCCACGGTTGAGTAACATGACATTAGCCATGATTGAGTAACATGACCGGAGCCACGATTTAGTAACATGACCATAGCCACGATTCAGTAACATGACGATAGCCACAATTCAGTAACATGACCATAGCCACGGTTGAGCAACATGACCATAGCCACGATTGAGTAACATGACCATAGCCACGATTCACTAACATGACCATAGCCACGGCTGAGTAACATGACCATAGCCACTGTTGAGTAACATGACCATAGGTGTAATTCATTAACATGACCATTGGCACGGTTGAGTAACACGACCATAGCCACGATTCAGTAACATGACCATAGCCACGATTCAGTAACATGACCTTAGTCATGGTTGAGTAACATGACCTTAGCCACTGCTGAGTAACATGACATTAGCTATGATTGAGTAACATAACCATAGCCACGGTTCAGTAACATGACCATAGCCACGATTCAGTAACATGACGATAGCCACGATTCAGCAACATGAACAGCCACGATACAGTAACATGACCATAGCCATGGTTGAGCAACATGACCATAGCCACGATTGAGTAACATTACCATAGCCACGGCTGAGTAACATGACCATAGCCATGGTTGAGTAACATGACCATAGCCACGATTGAGCAACATGACCATAGCCAATTGAGTAACATGACCGCGGCCACGATTCTGTGACCATAGCCACGATTGAGTAACATGACCATAGCCACGATTGAGTAACATGACTATAGCCGCGATTCATGCTGGGACCATAGCCACGGTTGAGTAACATGACCATAGCTATTATTCAGTAACATGACCATAGCCCGGATTCAGTAACATGGCGTAGCCGATTCAGCAACATTCAACATAGCCCGATTCAGTAACATGACCATAGCCACGTTTGAGCAACATGACCATAGCCACGGTTGAGCAACATGACCATAGGCACGGTTGAGCAACATGACCATAGCCACGATTGAGTAACATTACCATAGCCACGATTCAGTAACATTACCATAGCCCGCGATTCAGTAACATCACCATGCCCGCGATTCAGTAACATGACCATAGCCACAGTTGGTAACATAACCAAACCCGATTGAGTAACCTGACCATGGCGATTCAGTAACATGACCATAGCCACGGTTGAGTAAATGACCATAGCCCGCGATTCAGTAACATGACCATAGGCACGCGATTCAGTAACATGACCATAGCCGGTTGACAACATGACCATACGATTGAGTAACATGACCATAGCCACGATTCAGTAACATGACCATAGCCACGATTCAGCGACATGACCATAGCCACTATTCACTGACTTGACCATAGCCACGATTCACTGACATTCAGATTCACTAACATGACCATAGCCACGATTCAGTAACATGACCATAGCCACGATTCAGTAACATGACCATAGCCAAGATTCATTGACATGACCATTGCCACGATTCAGCAACATGACCATAGCCACGATTCAGTAACATGACCATAGCCACGTTTCAGTAACATGACCATAGCCCGCGGCTGGTAACATGACCATAGCCACGGTTGAGTAACACTGACCATAGACACGGTTGAGTAACATGACATTAGCCACGATTGAGTAACTTGACCATAGCCCCGATTCAGTAACATGACCATAGCCCGCGATTCAGTAACATGACAATAGCCACGGTTGAGCAACATGACCATAGCCACGATTGAGGTAACATGACCATAGCGCGATTCATTAACATGACCATTAGCGCGGTTGTCTAACATGACCATAGCCACGATTCAGTAACATGAACATATTCGATTCACTGAAAATAACCAGCTGCAATTCACTGACATGATCATAGCCGCGATTCAGTAACATGACCAGCCCGCGGTTGAGCAACATGATTATAGCCAAATTGAGTAACATGACCATAGCGATTCAGTAACATGGCCATAGTTAACGTTTCAGTAACTTGACCATAGCTACGTTTGAGCAACATGACCATAGCCAAGATTCATTGACATGACCATTGCCACAGGGATTCAGCAACATGACCATAGCCGATTCAGTAACATGACCATAGCCACGGTTGACTAACATGACCATAGACACGGTTGAGTAACATGACATTAGCCTCGATTGAAAACATGACCATAGCCACGATTCAGTAACATGACCATAGCCCTCCAATGTGTCACCAACTCACTTAAGTGTGCCTCTCCTCTCTCTCCTTCCCTAATTCTCCTCGACCTCTCTGCTGCCTTTGACACTGTTGATCACTCTATTCTATATCATCTCTGACCTGGGGATCTCTGGCTGCTCTGGCCTGGAGGGGAACCCTCTCCAAGCACCCAGGTAACCTGGCGTGGGCAACCTCCACACCTCACCCTCTCTTAACTGGGGTCCCCAAGGGTCAGTCTTGGGTCCTCTCCTGTTCTCTCTCTACACCAATGTGGGGAAGCATCGCATCCTGGTTTCTCATTACCATTTCTATGCTGATGATGCTCAGATTTTCCTCTCCTTCCCCACCTCTGCTCACCATCTCCTCCCGTGTCTCTACCTGTCTGTCTGCTATTTCCTCCTGGATGCACTCGCATCACCTCAAACTCAACCTCTCTAAATCTGCCTCCTTTTCTTTCCCTCCTCCTCCCCTCCTCTGATCTGCTATCTCTGTTCCTCTGGAATCTACAAAGGATATCTCCCTCTTCCTCAGCTAAGAACCCAGGTGCCCTGGACCATCCAGGAAGAGATCAGAATTCTCTTATTCCCAGCCCAGGCCTCTGGCACGCCTGATTGCCGATTCTTCCTGAGCAACATCCTGAAGAATCCTCCTTCCTCACCAACTATGCCCAGCTCTGGTCAGGCCCTGGTACTCTCCCGCCTGACTACTGCTCTCCTCTGGCCTCCCCTCCCTTCCAACTCAAAAAGCTCATCAGAACTCACTGCCCGCCTGGTGTCCTCTGCCTCGTTCAGGACTCTCACTACTCCGCTCGCTCCAACATCCAAATCACAGACTGCATCCAGTTCAAGACTCTTGTACTAGCCTACTGCCTTGACCAGACTGCAAAGAGCTCCCTCACCCCCAGACCTCTCTCGCTCCGCCTGCTGGGAAGCTCTACCTCCTTCGGCTCCCTGCCTCCAGGGCCCGCATTCTCCACCCTTGCTCCGCAGTGGTGGAATGACCTTCTACAGATGTCAGGACTGCCCAGGTCCTGACCACACCAGCGCCTCCTTGGACTCACCTCTTCAAACAGCACCTGTAGAACTCCTCTGTTTGTATCCTGGGACACTATCACCCTTCATGTGAAATGTCTTTATTTTGCTCTTATCTGCCCCTATTTTTTGCTGCATTTAATCCTGTACTTTGGAATACTGTAATCTGCCAAGTGTTTAACCTGTAATACTTTGTATTTAATCATATCCTGATGTAACTATCACTATTTAATCATATCCTGATGTCACTATCACTATTATCTGCTGTATTATTGAATTGTGGTTTGTCACACTTGTTTTGACATGAACAAAAGTTATTGTATTTCTTGCTCTTATTGTATTACTTCTATTGTAACATTTGAAATGTATTTGATTACGATTGTAACATGCCCTGGATAAGGCGTCTGCTAAAATAAATAAATAATAAATAATAATAATAATGACCATAGCCACGGTTGAGCAACATGACAATAGCCACGATTGAGTAACATGACCATAACCGCAATTCATTAACATGACCATTGGCACGGTTGATAACTGCGACCATAGCCACGATTCAGTAACATGACCATAGCCCGCGATTCAGTAACATGACCTTAGTCATGGTTGATAACATGACCTTAGCCGCGGTTGAGTAACATGACGTTAGCTATGATTAAGTAACATGACCATAGCCACGGTTCGGTAACATGACCATAGCCGCGATTCAGTAACATGACGGTGATAACCCGATTCAGCAACGTGAACATAGCCCGCGATTCATTAACATGACCATTAGCGCGGTTGGGTAACGACCATAGCCGCGATTCAGTAACATGACCGCCAGGTTCAGTAACATGACCTTAGTCATGGTTGAGTAACATGACCATAGCCAATGTTGGTAACATGACCATAGCCAAGTTTCATTAACATGACCATTGGCACGGTTGAGTAACATGACCATAGCCACGATTCAATAACATGACCATAGCCACGATTCAGTAACATGACCTTAGTCATGGTTGAACAACATATGACCATATACGGTTGAGTAACATGACAATAACCATGATTGAGTAACATGACCATAAGCCACGATTCAATAATGTGACCATAGCCACCGATTCATTCAGTAACATGACCGATAGCCACTATTCAGTAACATGACCATAGCCGCGGTTGGAGCAACATGACCCGCCTTTCATTCAGTAACATTACCGCGCCACGATTCAGTAACATGACCAATAGCCACGATTCAGTAACATGATCATAACCCGCGGTTGAGGAACATAATAGCGCCATGATTGGTGACCATGACCATAACCGCGACCATCGGTAACATGACCATAGCCGCGGTTGAGTAAATGACCATAGCCACGATTCAGTAACATTACCATAGCCACGGTTGAGCAACATGACCATAGCCACAATTGAGTAACATGACCCGCCGCCCGCGATTCAGTAACGACCATAGCCACGGTTCAGCGACATGACCATAGCCGCGATTCACTGACCTGACCATAGCCACGATTCACCCTGGCCTGACCATAGCCACGATTCACTGACATGACCATAGCCACGATTCACTAACATGACCATAGCCCGCGGCTGAGTAACGACCATAGCCACGGTTGAGTAACATGACCATATGCGATTCATTGACATGACCATTGCCACGATTCATAACATGACCATATACGGTTCAGTAACATGACCATAGCCACAATTCAGTGACATGACCATAGCCACGATTCACTGACATGACCATAGCCACGATTCACTGATATGACCATGCCCGCGATTCACTAACATGACCATAGCCACGGCTGAGTAACATGACCATAGCCCCGGTTGAGTAACATGACCATAGCCAAGATTCATTGACATGACCATTGCCCGCGATTCAGCAACATGACCATAGCGCGATTCAGTAACATGACCATAGCCCGCGATTCAATAACATAACCATAGCCGCGGTTGAGTAACATGACCATAGACCGCGGTTGAGTAACATGACATTAGCTATGATTAAGTAACATGACCATAGCCCGCGGTTCAGTAACATGACCATAGCCACGATTCAGTAACATGGCCATAGCCACGGTTCAACCGCGTGAACATAGCCGATTCAGGAACATGACCATAGCCACGGTTGAGCAACATGACCATAGCCACGGTTCATTAACATGACCATTGCCCGGTTGAGTAACATGACCATAGCCACGATTCAGTAACATGACCATTGGCACATTTCAGTAACATAACCATAGTCATGGGTCGAGTAACAGCCATAGCCATGGTTGAGTAACGCGACCATAGTCATGATTCAGTCACGTGACCATAGCCCGCGGTTGAGTAACGCGACCATAGCTATGATTCAGTAACATGACCTTGGCCGCGGTTCAGTAACATGACCATATTCCACGGTTCTGTAACATGACAATAGCCATGATTGATAACTATGACCATATGCGGTTGAGTAACATGACAACCACGATTCATTGACCATAGCACGGTTGAGCAACATGACCATAGCCGCAGTTGAGTAACATTACCAATAGCCACGATTCATAAACGTACCATATTCACGATTCAGTAACATGATCGCCACGGTTCATTAACATAACCATTGCCATGTTGGGTAACCTGACCATAGCAGCGATTCAGTAACATGACCATAGCCACGGATTGATAACATGACCATACGGTTGAGTAACGCTACCATAGCACGGTTGGCAACATGACCTTAGCCACAATTGACCGACCATAGCCACGATTCGTAACATGACCATAGCCACGGTTCGTAACATGACCATAGCCATGGTTGAGTAACATGACCATAGCCACGATTCAATAGCGTGACCATAGCCGCGATTCAGTAACATGAACGATAAGCCACTATTCAGTAACATGACCATAGCCCGCGGTTGAGCAACATGACCATAGCTACGATTGAAACATTACCATAGCCACGATTCAGTAACATGACCAGTAGCCACGATTCAGTAACATGATCATAGCCACGGTTGAGGAACATAACCAAGCCATTATTGAGTGACCTGACCATAGCCCGTGATTCAGTAACTTGACCATAGCCACGGTTGAGTAAATGACCATAGCCGATTCAGTAACATTACCATAGGCCGCGGTTGAGTAACATGACCATAGCCACAATTGAGTAACATGACCATAGCCACGATTCGGTAACATGACCATAGCCGATTCAGCGACATGACCATAGCCACGATTCACTGACCTGACCATAGCCACGATTCACTGACCTGACCATAGCCACGATTCACTGACATGACCATAGCCACGATTCACTAACATGACCATAGCCACGGCTGAGTAACGACCATAGCCACAGTTGAGTAACATGACCATAGCCCGCGATTCATTGACGCGACCATTGCCACGATTCAGCAACATGACCATATGCGATTCAGTAACATGACCATAGCCAAGATTCAGTGACATGACCATAGCCCGCGATTCAGCGACATGACCATAGACATGATTCACTGACCTGACCATAGCCACGATTCACTGACATGACCATAGCCGATTCACTAACATGACCATAGCCGGCGATTCAAAACATGACCACATAGCCACGGTTGAGTAACATGACCATACCAAGATTCATTGACATGACCATTGCCCGCGATTCATTAACATGACCATAGCCCGCGATTCAGTAACATGACCATAGCCCGCGAGTAACATGACCATAGCCACGGTTCAGTATCACCATGACCGGTTGAGTAACGCGGCGGCTATGATTAAGTAACATGACCATAGCCCGCGGTTCAGTAACATGACCATATGCGATTCAGTAACATAACGATAGCCCGCGATTCCAGCAGCGTGAACATAGCCCGATTCAGGAACATGACCATAGCCCGGTTGA
>JAHFZB010001286.1:0-13000 GCA_036884735.1 Huso huso | reverse complement strand
ACGGGGCGAATTTGTGTCTTTTTGTTCACATAAAGTCAGAAAAAAAACAACATATGAATCCAAATTAACATGTATTTATACTAAAGTAATACAAAAATGACTACAAAAGATTTAGAAGTGAGTAGTCTTTTGGTTGGGGTAGTATGGGTTTCTCCCTCAGCTCCACCTCTGAAATTGTCATCTGGATCTACGCCTTCCTCGCTCTCTGACTTGCTGCTCTCTTCTAAAGACGGCTGCTCTCTCCCGAGGAGGGGTACGGGAGCTCATGGCAGTGTGGCACCGAGGCGATGGATGAAGGAAGGTCTGGATACGTGATAGCAGGTGCATTCTTGCCAGTCCGACGTTTGGAAGGGTCCACCATGTAGAAGTAGCAGTTGCTTGAGTGGTCAGTGGGTTCCCGCCAAATTCTTGGCATAGCGAACTTCATGGCTCTCTTTTCCCCTCTGTACCATCCTACAAAAATACATTTATTTCACCCATGAGTTTGTGGGGAATAATAGCCATTTTCTATACTTTTGAGGCAAAAGCAATTAGGAAATAACACTTACTACCCAGGAACAAAAAAAATAAATTGTTACACGGTGTAATAATTCATTCCACCCCAGATGTTTGCATTAGTAATCAGTTTCCCCGGTGCTCTAGTGGTTAGGATTTATACCTCGTTTCCACTGCCGGCCGGGCTAGGGCTGGCTGGACCAACAAAATTGTGTTTCTGTGTTTTTATCAAACGTGGTCTAGTCCGGAAGCTCTATAGAGCGGCACTAGCAAGGAACGACAAGCTTCTACAAAATGTGACGTGCAGCTTTTATATATGAGAAAGAAAAAGCTACTGGTTAGCAAAAGCATTACATGTCATTTTTTTAATTATACTGTGTCTCTACTAGTGATGTAATAGGTTAAACGATCAATCGCTAAACACATTCATACCGTTTATACTTGAATGGTAACGTATACTAATTTAAAAGTAAATATCCAAACTCGCCTGTAATTTATTTGGCAATATAAACACCAGTCTGCAGTGCGGCGCGCAAGGGGGCTTTAAAAAAGAAAAAGTGACCTGCATCCCAGCATGCTGTGCGCCTGCAGAACTGCTGACTGTAAATCAGCTGCGAACAAGACTGACACGGGAACACGTCAGCGTGTTAAAAGCGTGACGTCATTGTTTTATTATCATGCTATATGTATCCATAGTCCTAAAATAAACATCGCTCGAACAGGGACTTGAACCCAGGACCTTCAGATTAAAAGTCTGCTGGTCTACCGACTGAGCTATCGGGGCCCTAGTTGCTGCACTTTGTTAATACAAGAGTATTCATCTTCCACAGGGATAGATGTAGTGCTTTATGCCATTGTGGCTGTATATAGAGTTATATAATGAATGTGGATATTAAAATTGAATTTAGATCAATGGAAATAAAAAATAAGTTAAGGATGGCTTGTTTGATATACATTTACGCCTGGGCTTCTTAAGAATCTTATGGAGTTGCTTAGATACTGTTTTCTTATAAGTCTGTGATTTATTAAGATACATATCCGTAGTCACACAGATGGTCTTGATTTCTTATTGAAGTATTATTTATTTGTAAAGGTAGCCTCACGCCTTTCTTACCTTTGAAAATCTCAGTGACTCTTCCCTGTATCGCACTGCAAAGGTGTGTATTAAAACTATCTGGAAGCAACTGGTTTAACTTGCTGGAGGACTAAACTTAGGAGCCCGTCATAGAGTACGCCACAGCTGAGACATGTGTTAGGTCATTGAGTCAAAGTGAATTCATGTAACATGTCTGAACATGTCTGAAATGGGTCAATACTGGACAAATATTGGCAAAACTTTTCATCAGTATTGGTGCAATGCTGACAGGCCAATTTAACTATATTGGAACAACTGCGTGCCAGAATTGGATCGATATCACTTGCACATGGGCCCAGTGCATGCTGGCAATCTGAATTGTCTTGAACTGGCACAGTACTGGCCCATTAAGAAACACCATTACTGGGTTTAAGTTGGTGCCATAATGGAATCCTGGAGCTTTTGATAATGTAAGGATTGGTAAATGTTATGATTTTGTGAAATCACCAGACACAGTGACAGGATTGAATGTTTTTTATTTGTCAGCTCTACAGCCCTTATAAGGACTCCCCAGACACAACCAATCGGCTGGCAGAGAAGAAGAGAGAGACACTAATACACTGACAGCGTGTTACAAGTGCAGTTTATTACCTTCAGTATATATAAAGGAATAACACGCCGAAGGACTGGGACGCCCACGCTGTGCAGACTGTGCCTTTAACGCCCCTGCTGGCCTTGTTAACGATGACTGCTGATGATGAGGGTGACGCTGCCATTGTTTTACCTCACGCTGTACACGAGGACGTGTCGTCCGCTACCATGGCAGCTGAGGGGAAACACACTTTCCAGCTTGATTGAACTGCTTTCGACTCCAAGAGAAAGTCTCACAGCAAGGAGCTCTAGAATCTCACATGGAGTGTCTTCCTTATGTGGAGACAGCGGGTCACGCGTGGTGTAAGCACAGCTGGGCGACTTTCAAACGAGAAATACAATTGCAGCGATCCGTCACACCAGAACCGTGGAATATAATAACTCATTTATTCATTCATTTATTTCAAAATGTATGTATGTATGTATGTATGTATGTATGTATGTATGTATGTATGTATGTATGTATGTATGTATAATTGTGTAACAGCCCCTGTTCTCTGTCTGTGCTAGAGTGATGTAACAGGTACAGGTACTGAAACCACATCCGTTCATCTTCCAGGGACAGGTTTCCTGTGAGCCATTGTTTAAACTGCAAGCAAATGTGCATAATCACGCTCTTAAGAACAGGTTAGAGGCTTCTATACCTGTCCTGTTCTGTGAAAAAACAGGAGTGTTCCACGCTATGGAGCCGACTGGAAAAGGAGTGCATGTATTAAAACAATCTGGAAGCAACTGCTTTAACTTGCTGGGGTGATGAAACTTTTATTAGGTCATTGAGTCACACAAAGTGGCTCAAAGGACAATATAAATCAATTAGAGTCTCTCAGCCAATTAAAAACGCTGAATTCATGAAGATGCCAATACATCTTTTAGAGAATTCTTCTGATCTTTACTCTGAAAATATTCACGGTAAGTTGAGTCAGCCGAGCCTGTCTCTTATGGCATGAGAATATCTCTCCACAACCCTCAAAATGAGAAAACACCAAACAACACAAACTGCACTACACTCTGTGACCACAAGAGGGAGAGAGAGTAATAAAATGATGCTCTTTAATCCAGAGCAGTGGTTCTTAACCTGGGGTCCTCAGAGACAGTCCAGGGGGTCCACAGGAAAAACTGGAAACTTTTCACTCAGCATTAGCAATGTGCAAAATCAAAATGTTTGCTTCTTGAATTGATTTGATTTCACAAAGTTTAGGATGGATCTGTTAACCTGCAGCTCTGATTTTAATATTTTTTACAATTAATAATTATGTATACTGTGTAACAAAGCTACATAATCACAGCTGTGGCTATGATGAATTGTTTGAGAGGAGGGAGAAGAGAGAGAATTAGCTGTGTTTGTACAAACTCAACACAAAGAAAACTATAAGCTATTTTTTTCATTTTGCTTGCAAGATCAAACATTTTTTTCAGTTTTTCTTTTGAATGGCAAAGAAACTGCATCAACTGAAAATGAGTTTAAACTTAAGAGCACTGCTTGGCTAGAAGTGGCTGCTGTGCCAAGGAAGACAATTTGCATAGAAAAGACACTTTGCATTGGCAGCACATGCTTCAGTGCTCTGGGAGTGTTTATAGCCCTGTGAGTTTAACACTTCATGATTGAGAGCTGCCCTTCATGGCAACAGAATCCACAACAACAATGACTTTTATCAGCATCTTCATCTGGGCACTTGTCATCTGCACTCAGGGTAAGAATCATTTAGAAAACATGTTTAATGAAATATCTGTTTCTGGGACAATTCTAATACAAAGTAAAACAGGGAAATTAAAAAGATGAAATGAAAATGTGCTGAAATGTAATGCGTTTTTCATTATTTAATTCACTAATTTATTCTAATTTTCTATTATTATTTATTTTTTTTCAGAATCCAGTGGACAGTATACTGTGATTCAGACTCCAGCAGTGAAATCTGTTCTCCCAGGAGACACAGTCGCTCTGAGCTGTAAAGTCAGCAGCGCAGTGTACAATAACAACTACCTAAACTGGTACCAACAGAAACCTGGAGAAGCTCCCAAACTCCTGATCTATGCTGCAAGTACCCTTCAGTCTGGGATCCCAACTGTTTCAGTGGCAGTGGATCTGGGACTGACTTCACTCTGACCATCAGTGGAGTCCAGGCTGAAGATGCAGGAGATTACTACTGTCAGAGTGAACACTACTCCAGTAGCTGGGTGTTCACACAGTGATACACCCCCGCATAAAAACCTCCCTCAGCAGGACTGCAGGGTGAACATTGTTCATTTTCTGATACTTAAATACAAGCTGAAAATAAAGTAAACCAAACATTTTGCTTCTCTTTCAGGAAATGTATATATAAATAAATTGCATATTTCACTTCAAATTGTATTATTTACTTTTTTTCATTTTACTCTTTAATGACTCCACTTCATCAGCAACACATTCTATATACAAACAGAATGATGCTTATTTTTAAAACAATTGAACTGTATGCATATTGAGATTGATTTATTTATGATCCACTGGACAACATATTAAAAAAGAAGTCCAGCAAACAGCAAAGCCCAGTATTGCAGTGATGTGTAGTTACACTGTCTGACTCTGTGGAGTCCAGCTGGATATTTTTCATTGTGTCAATCTGATGTGTGTAAATGTATTTTCAAAACTAATATTAAGAAATAAATGAATAACATCAAACTTTAACATATTGTTAAGATGAAAATCAAGACACAAATTACTGTTAATTACAATGAACAAACCATGTCTTCTTTTTTGAAATAGAATTTACACTTTATTCTTAATTACTGAAAAAATGTTAACACTATATTGATATACCTCAGATTATAACTTATTATAAAAAAAACAATGTATCTAAATTTAAATAAAATAAATGCATGAGGAATTCATACATTTCTGAGTGAATTCTTATTTTTATAAGGAGCAGCACATCAGCGTTATTGAAGGCAGTTTATTCTTCATTGTCTTGCCTCCTAGTCATCCTTGTTACCCACCTGGTCTCCTTCATTCCTTATGTGTGCAGCAGCTCCTGGCACACATGTCTCAACATTATGGGCCAGTTCATTCTGAACAGGCAGATTTCTAATGCCCCTCTCCCAGAGAGCAGGAAAGCACTGAGAGGCTAAACATAAAAAACTACAGGAAGGATAATCTAACTGTACTGTGAGTCACCCAACCCCATCAAGTCCCACCTGTGTTCACAGCTCAGATCTCATAGAACTGTCTGTGACACTTATTGAAACAGAAGTGCAGCGCTTAGAACATATATAAAATAGAACTAATCCACTCTTCTATTAAACTGTGAACTTATTGTTTGATTGAATCCCTCTCTGTGTTTGTATGGCCTGAAACAGGCATCAGTGCCCCTGCCAAGCTGCACACACACCCATCATTCACACTGACCACAAGAGGGAGCCAGAGCACCACTGCAGTCCATAATGTAATAACAGTGCAGTAATAAGACAATTGAAATAGGCAGCAGTTATCGTACCATGGTAAAATAAATAGTACCATATAGTACCGTGGTATAGTGTTGCATTATACTGTAGATACCAGGATACTTCTTAGAAATAAAAAGTACAATCAGATATCATGGTGGTACTGCATTATAGTACCATAATAGTGCATTGTACATTGATAGTATAGGATACATTGTGTTTTTCTATCATTTATTTTTAATTATGTATCCATGAATTTTATATTACTGTATTTAACTTTATGTTTTTAAGTTTAATTTAGTTTTCTTTGAAAATGATCTTGTTTTTGAAAGCAATACTTAAAAATGTGACCATGGGTACTCCATGCTTTTTTTTAAAATAATCTCTTTTTCAACAATAAGTCCCTTTGCCATTGTATAGTAGTGTTTATTTGTTTTCACCCAGTGAACCCCTTTTTGGTTTCTTGTTGTTTTTTGTAGAAACCTTTATTTGGCCATTGTGACTATTTTGTGTTTAGGCTATTTGTTTAATTGAAGTCTTTTGTTTAACTGCAACCTTGCTATTCTGTCACAATGCTCTTTTTCAGGTTCAGATGGAACCCTTGTTTAGAAGAAAGGCTGATGGCAGCTCAACCTGACTGATACAAAGTAATCCATAAGCTGGTATCGCCCCAGAAGGTTCAACCATCTAAGTTCGAATTTGAATCAATGCTTATAAAATAATGATCTGCACATTATGACTACTTTATAGGTCTCCCTTTCAGTGCTAATTTCATTATCTATTACAATGCATTTTTATAACTGATGGTGTGATTTGAACTTGGGTGCTATATGATGAATGTTTTAGTATACACATATCAAATACTGGCATTATTATATTTGGAGGAAAACAGTCAGTTGATATAAATGATATGTGGTCCAGTTACCATACCAGGTACCCCATTGCTGTTGTTTTTCAGCTCTGATGACTGGTGCTGAACTGAGCAACCAAGAACGCCAGAAAAATCGTACCTTCTTACACTGGACCATGCAAATACAGGTACAGTGAACTTGTTAAAGGATTGTCAGTATTACCATTAAAAATATAGGAATAAAGCTTAAATTATTATCGCAATTTTCTCTGAAATTCCACACAGGAGTTGGTAGCAGTGTTTGATTTTTATAATCTTTCATAAATAATTATAACGTAGAGGATTTCTAAAATTACAAATACACAATTTATTTTTTTTTTTTGCAGGGAACTAATTGGTGTGAGTATTTGTACAATCAGTTCTCCATGACGACGGTGCCATAATTGACAGGTTGGAGGCTGGCTCTGATCTGTCTATTGAATTGGAGGAAGATGAGGGTTTTGCTGACACCGAAGGGTTCAGGATCTAACAGTTCCAACACTGGAGACAGAGAACCTTCCTGCAGCTGTTTCAGTCCAATTGCTTGTATCAAGCTGCAATGTAACCTATGAGAATTGCTGACAAATCAGCTACAGTTACTTGAAATATGAATATATATATATATATATATATATATATATATATATATATATATATATATTTACAGAATGATGCAAATGTATTTGACTCTATTCACATCCCCTCACATTTAAAATCCTCCACAGGTTGGGTGCCTCTCAACTCACATTAAGGTTGATACTGTATAAATGCAGAACCAATCGTTCCAGATGGATGAGACCATTCATTTTTAAATACATGTAATTCGATTTTTCATTTGGTATTATTTGTATTGAGGCAAGGAGGCTGCAGTTGTTTCTAAGCGACAATGAATCTGGAATAACATTCTTAGGGTTCATGTCATACGACTTTGTGTCATCAAAGCTGTTTCTGGTGACGTGCAGTGGATTATATTTGGAATCTTTTGTTGTCACTTACAGTATTTTCTCAAATAAGACGACAAATTAATAGCTCAGTTGGTTAGAGGAAAGAAACGAGCACCAGTCGTCTGCTAGCTCAGTCGGTAGAGCATGAGACTCTTAATCTCAGTGTCATGGGTTCGAGCCCCCATGTTGGGCGTCCTTTTTAAATACAAATTGTAGATGTATCTTCAAGGCAACGGAGCAATGTCTGATTCTGTTCACATTGTATACAGTATTGCAACAAAATTACTTATTGGTCATTATCAAATAACAATTGCTATTGTAAAAAATGTGCATCGCTTATAGCTATAACGATATTGAAATAAATAATCTTACTTTTTTGGTTGGCTTCAATCCGTTTCTTTTTTTACAATTGTCATTACATCTTTCATGGAGTAACAGTTGGTATGTGCGTAATAAACCCAATCGGGCCTTGATACAATAGACAACCCTAGCCCTCTCATGCATGAATTATGGTAACCTTAAACAGGATTTTTTTCAAATGGTTTTTATTAGTCTTCAGGGCCTATAAAAACATAAAAAAAGTTTTGTTTTTTTTAGTACAAAATGTAAGAAGTTATACATGTGTGCACTTGACTGGACACCCTGCATGTGTAACATAACACACTGCCCTATTATATTGGAACAGCATATTAGGACTGAAAGTCTTTTTCTTTTATTTGGGAAGAAGTAGGCTAATACAAAATGCAAAACTAAATGTCTGATTCCATTCCTGATATGAATTCAAACGTTTTCTCATATTTTCTTTTTTTTGCCAGAAACAAAAATGTCCTCAATTTTGAAAAAAACAGATATATATATATATTTTTTATGCCCAAATATGGACGATTCACCCAGAAACAAAATGTCCTCAATGTTTGTAACAAAATGTCTTCATTGTTGAAACAATAATCTTTTTTTACTTCAGTGTGTCATACACACAAGTTACCATTCTTCCCTCTGTAGTGAACTGAATTTGGCTGATTTTAGCGCTGGGTGTGGAAGTTGGCAAAGCACCCAGGACACAATGACTCAAGACACTGCATGCAGATGTACTTAGTTTACCGTGTACAAGCCTCATCATGGCACCTGTTAGCATTTTTTGCATCAGTTAGCTTTGGCCAGTGATTCCCCACTCCCTCAACTACTTCAGCATCATCCTCACTATCCTCATCTGTTTCATTGCTGCTACGTGGGCTCCCTGCTTCCTCTCCCTGCGTGTCTGGCTGCCATTCACCATCATCACTATCACTTGATTGTGATGGAATCTCCTCTACTACCCTGGAGCTCGATGCTCTTGATGTCTGGCTAAGAAAATAACAATACTACTAATAAAACTGTGACTACTACCACACAGCTGCTGCGAATAATAATTATTCAGAAAATTAATTTTCAATTAAAAAACAGTTGAGAGAAGATAAAATGATTCAAATGATCCTATTTATGGACCACACTGCAATATATAGCTCTTATAGGACAAAAAATATTTAGCATAGGCCTATAGAACTACATAGGCCTAATGTGCATTATGAATCTTAATAGTGCATGACGTCCACTTAAGTGGACATATGGTTTAACATAAACTGAAAAAAAATAGTGACTATTAGAACAAAATATACCATGTTATTCCCAAACATGACTTTCTTTAAATATATTTTTGTACCTGCTCTGCTCTTTTTTGTGTAAAAGGATTTTACAGAAATCCTGAGGTGCTCGGTGCTGCTGAACTTTACTCTGCCATTGTACTGTCACCGTTATGTTTTTTGTAGTACCTATCAAATGCCACTAGATGGCAGGCGTTTTAATTTCGGTAGACGTCCACTGAAGAGGATACCATGCATCACTGATGTCAAGACAGAGTTTCTATAGGAGATAATCACTTAAAAATAGCTGTCCACTGTAGTGACCTCTATGAGTGAAAGGGCTAGTCTGTGCTGAAATAAATAATGCAGTTTTCTACTGTAACAAACACAGCTTGTCAGGATTCTATTATGGTGTTTTCCGAGCTGTTGAACGTTTCTCATCACAGGTTTACTGGATTAACAAAAAGGTGATTGCCAAAAAGAATGCTATCTCGAAACACTAGTCTTGTCAAGCCGAAATAGCTCAGTTGGGAGCGTGTTAGACTGAAGATTTAAAGGTCCCTTGTTTGATCCTGGGTTTCAGCAAACAAAAAGACGATATTTGTTTTGTATTATTTTGAACTAAAAACAGAGTATATATATTTTTTCCGTGGAATTGGAAGAAATAACACTGTATCAGAGTGCCATTTTCTCATGTGATTAAGAAATGCAAAATGCATCGTCCCTGGGTGGACTTGAACCAACAACCTTTTGGTTAACAGCCGAACGCGCTAACCGATTGCGCCACAGAGACCAAACTGTTAAACCGCCAAAGCATACGGGAGATGCTGCAGAACGTGCTCGAGGGAGCAGTATAGTCTAAATAATGAACCGAAGTCAAATACCTTTGTTGAAACTATCAGATTTGTACAAGGCAAGCACACGTGGGAAATATAAATACAATATCCTGTCTGCCAACGTTCAGAATAATGAATACATCTTTATTTCAAAATACGTAGCTATGTAACGGATCTTTTCAAAACAACCATACACAAAACAAAATAGATATTTATTTCAACTGAAAAACGAACTTGCATCATGGCTGCTGCTACAGCACTCGAGCACGTAGTGCCTAGCGTGAGCGGACATAGCAGATAACAAGATCTACAAAATATCACATGCCAAGAAAAAAATATGATAATAATGTTCGTTTTAATAATACCATTTTACTCCACATGGACGAAGCCACGACCCCTGATTTAGGAGACCAGTGCCTAATCCATTAGGCCACTAGGGTGCCAGGGTGAGGATTTTTGGTAGTACTAAAGAAAGTGGGAACAATAGTATTGTGGATTACTACATAATATCCCACCCATCGTTGGTGTTCAAACAAAGCAGAGTGTTACATTGGGAAAGGGCCGTACCTGTCAGTAAGTATTTCATATTCATGTGGGAAGGTTTAAGATTGTGAAGAAGTTTAAATATGCTGCATATTTGCGCATTGGGAACCTTGCATAATGACGTTTTTATTAATGTCACTTTCTTACGGACAGTAGTCAGGGTGATGATACAAGACCAGAGCCAATAAACCTGTTATTTGCTTGTCCTTTCACTACCATATTCTATCGTGCTTGCTCAGAATACGTGTGAATCCTGAAAACATCTTGTTAATATTTAAACAAAGCCAGCAGTCACTTTATTGATCACCCTGTGGATTGGAATACAGATGATTGTGTTAAAGATGTTAATAGACTTTCAATGTACACGTTTTAGAGCTCAGCGTTTGTTGAGGCAGTTCAAGCGCTGCACTTTCAGGCAGCCAGTTCCAGTGTTTGCCTTTTGGACTTACTCTGGAAGGAATACAAAAAAAAAAAAAAACATTTGTTGAGAACCGCATTTGGGAGAAAACTTAACAGTTTCAGAAACACATTTGTAAAGACATCGGATTCTATTATGGTGTTGCCGAGCTGAACGTTTCTCATTACAGGTTTACTGGATTGCCAAAAAGAATGCTATCTCGAAACACTAGTCTTGTCAAGCCGAAATAGCTCAGTTGGGAGAGCGTTAGACTGAAAATCTAAAGGTCCCTGGTTCGATCCCAGGTTTCGGCAAACAACAAGACGATATTTGTTTTGTATTATTTTGAACTAAAAAAAAAAAGAGCACATTTATCCTTCAGCGTAATTGGATGAAATAACAGCGTATCAGAGTGCCATTATCTAATGTGATTAAGAAATGCAAAAAGCATCGTCCCTGGGTGGGCTTGAACCACCAACCTTTCGGTTAATAGCCAAACGCGCTAACCGATTGCGCCACAGAGACCAACCAGTTAAGCTGCCAAAGCATACGGGAGTGATTAGCAAGGCGAGATGCTGCAGAACGTGATCGAGGGAGCAGAACTCAGCAGAACCTGAGATCACATCTAAGACGAAAGCAAGACTATGCAGGAAAGTCTATGTAATCAATTATGGCAGCACAGCATATGTCGTTTTGTTAGATAAAACCCTGGGAGACAACAGAGCAGTGTGTGTAAATAGCTACAATGGAAACCATATACTTACGACTTAATTTTGATACAGAACTGTGGTCATGTGTAAGCTGTCTTCATTGTGATAATAAAGCTAGTTCAGTGCATTATATTTGGAATCTTTGGTTCTGTCATTCACTATTTTCTAATAAGATGGCAAATTAATAGCTCAGTTGGTTACAGTAAAAGAAATGTGCAACTCTCAGCCCGGCTAGCTCAGTCGGTAGAGCATGAGACTCAGGATCGTGGGTTCGAGCCCCACGTTGGGCGTCCTTTTTAAATACAAATTAAAGATGTTTCTTCGAGACAACGGAGCAATGTCTGATATTGTTCACATTGTATACAGTATTGCAACAAAATTACTTATTGAATTGAGGCGTGGATTCAAATCCCACTCTGACAGTTAAATTTTACTTATTTTTAAAAAGAATAAATTTCTTTATTTTACTATTAAAGATTGTTTTAAGAAAATCAACAGCTGATACCAAACTCTTGTCAGCACACAAATTGCATTTTTGTTGTAAACAGACTACTTGTTAACGTCACTGAAAAATATTTTGTGTCCAAACATGTTATTTAACTTGATTGTTTTAATATTCCAAATAACATATTACTTTGAAAAACATCTCCGTCGGCCACTAGATTGTGGTCTCAGGCTGGGATGCGGACCATTGAGAACAGTATAAACCATCTATTACTAGACGCAGCTTACAGGAGAAATGCCCTCGTTTAACATGCTAGGATGATCGACTTCGGCATTCTCCAACTGCTGTTTACATTTTCTAATACGTTATGAGGAAGAAAAATATTTTGTGTCCAAACATGTGTTATTTAATTTGATTGTTTTAATATTCCACATAACATATTACTTTGAAAAACATAATATATTTTTTTAATACAGTCCTATTTGAGTATTTAAAATATGGTTATATTCAAATGCCAGCAACGGTGTGTTAATTTAACGAAGCGCCTAACGCCGCTCGAACGTTCGCATTTTTTTAAATCCTAACGGTCTCTGCTCAGCTGAGTGGAATGTTCACGAGCCGGTTGCCCAGCAGCGTCTCCCCCTCCTTCTCTGCCACGCCCTCTCGCCCTCTCTCGTTGCTCCAGCTAGGAGTTCAAATTTAGCTTCGTTATATTAGCGCAATTCTTTACTTTTACAAATTAGCTTATTAGAAGCTTCGTGTTTTTAAGATGGTTCAGGTGCAGTCCGGGCAGACTGACTGCAGCATCATTACAGTATACCGCACTGCGCTCGGCTTTGTGTGGCGGCTGATACACAAAATAATGAACGACTATTAAATAAATCACATCTATTGCTTTTTAATGCTAAATATGTATCTGGTATTCTAAGTATTATCTACAATTAATAATTCAGCTCTATTCATATTCAGAATGTAATAC
>JAHFZB010001285.1:0-13000 GCA_036884735.1 Huso huso | reverse complement strand
CCTTTGGTCATATATCTGTAGTCTATTTCAGTCAGTCAAAGCTCTCAGCCTGTGTTAAAACATCTAGCAGGACCAGTGAAATATGACACTGTCTACACTCACACACACACACACACACATACAGCCTAAACTGAAATGGTTCAGACAATCTTACAATAGATCACACTAAGCTTACTAATAGTAAATTGTTTATCGATATAGCAAGTTTACTTTAAAATAAATTCTTCATACAACTATGAGGTAGATTACTTATAGTTACTTAATCAAGTTTCACTAAAACGTTATTTCACACACAAGGTGTGCAAACTAAACAATTAACATTTCAATTGTACCTGATAGTGTTACAATTAATTAATTTAGTTTCATGAGAGGAAAACGCAACTGGAACTATACTGGCTTACAGCAAACTCAGTCTCTTTGCATTTGGTCGTTTACTAGCTTGCCTTCCCTTTTTGGGTCGTGTTCTCAGTCAGAGTCCCGGTGTTGCAGCTTGGCATAGCAGAGTGACAGCAATTAGTTTAGCAATCAAAGTGGAGCACAACATGTTTAGTTTTGCTTGAATATTTATAGCATTTCTCTATGCTAGGTTGCTCTCTGCATGAGGTCATTTGTGCATCTTGCATCTTAAAACTCAGTCCTTTGATGTTTAATGTCCTTTTCCGCTAGGACATCGATGCTTTATGTCTTCCTCGCGTCAAACCGCTTCTTGTTGCCGCTGTGAATTATCTGTACAGAATTCAACTGTCCTTTCAGCCTAATCCAGTCCAGATGCCACCCAGCCCTGCTCACCTAGTTCAGGGCTCACAGTTCAGTGTGTCTGCAGGAAAGGAGCCCTTTTTCTTCAAGACACAGATTTCATTAATCTGTCCAGTTACATTTATAATACACTTCCATGTATTAATATCATATTCAGGGAATATTCACCACAAATATTATCAAACCCCTTTGACAAGTTTTATTTTCCAATGTCTCCCTTGGGTTTGTTCAGTTCCACTGCAGATCTGTATCTCAGGAATCATTGACAGTTTAAACAATGACAAACCTTTTACATACAGAGGTAATGGAAACATAATAATGTGCCCTTTATACACACAGATACTGGAAAACATACAGGAACTCAAACTCAATTTCAATGCAATCCTTTCTAAATAACTAAGCCTGCCTTAGAATGTACTGCATTGTCACTCTAATGATATCATACTGATACAAAATACAAGCAAACAAGCCATATTTTGCCCAAAGGAATAAACAGCTAATGGTGATTCCACAAAAGCACCAGCTCTGTTACTGTCAAACAGTCTGAGGCAACTTCATTCTGCAGATTGTTTAGATCAATTATTCATAAACTGTATAAACTATGAATGTAGTAATGATGGTAATGTTGTAGCATGTAGGTTTTGCAGATTTGAGTAAATGCACATTTTGTGAATTGTTTGCTTGCAAACGTTCATGTTTTACAGTATATTTATACAGCTCTACTAAAATGATAGGGCTCCAGTATACAACACAGCTTGGAGGTTCTCGGTACTTAAAGGGTACAGAAGGACCTTTTTTATTTTATTGTGTTACATGTGAGCAGGAGGATGATGGGAAAGTTCTGAGAGGTCCATGCATATACATGGGAAGCCATCTTGAGACAGTGAATGCAATTTAAAAGTTTAAAAAGTGGTCAAAATGTAAAAAAAACCTTTTAAACAATACATACACCTTACGTAAACAGTTGTAGCAACATGTGAACATGCGACACAATCAAATAAAAGGTCCTTATGTGCGCTTTAAACACTCAGCAAAGCAGGGAAAAGTTTGCACAACATCAAATAAAAAAAAAAGGACCAAAATTTTAAAAGTATTTTTTCCACAGTCAAACGGGTTTAAAAAGGCAAAATAAAACAAAGGTTCACTTCATCTCCAGCCCCTGCACTGGTGCAATAGCTTTCAGGTCATGTAAGAAATAAATAATAATGATAATAATAATAGTCACATACCATCAATCATCTCCTAGATTTAGTTTCTTTTTAAATAATTTACTCCTTAATAACACTGATCCAAGTAATTATTTTATTAAATATGACATCAATCTCCAAATGTGTTTTAAAAAACAAGCTTGGCATAAATCAGCCAGCTTGATTACTTATGACCCCCATTCCTGATAGAATGGGTCTGACTATTCATGACATGCCCCTTTTTTTTGAATCTCGCTTGTCGCTCCCACAACCCCCTTCATTTAATGGTTTTGAGAGAGAGACCAGAGAATAAACAACTAGAAACCCAAACAAGCAGGGTGGAATGATGTCGGACTGAAATGGACCTGATAGGAATAATTGTCAATGTGGGACCAGGTCCCACAATGGACCTGATAGGAATAATTGCACATTTGGGACCAGGTCCGAAAATGGACCTGATAGGTAATTTAATGTCGACCAGGTCCAACAATGGACCTTGATAGGAATAATTGTGGCATCTTTGTTTAACCAGGTCCACAATGGACCTGATAGGAATAATTGCAATGTGGGACCAGGTCCAGTGTGAATGGACCGCAAAGGGTTAATTTCAATGCAGTTCATTCTGAAAGAATGGGTCTGTCTCCTTCAGTTTGACACGCTCCCCTTCTCAGTGTCTCTGGATTCAGGCTGGCTCTCACTCCTGGGAACCCCCTTCATTTACTGCAGGGTGAGAGAGAGACAAGGAATCAGACAGCTCTCCACACACCAACAAGCAGGGTGGAGAGGTGAGGGACTGGGAGGGAGGGAGGCTGGCTCCAGTGTGAATTCGCTGGTGTCTTTTTAGGTTTCCTAACTGACTGAAGCTCTCCCCATTTAACACAGTGATACGGCTTCTCTCCAGTGTGAATGCGTTGGTGTCTATTTAGGCTTCCTGACTCACTGAAGCTCTCCCCACATTCAGTACATTGATATGACTTCTCTCCAGTGTGAATTCGCTGGTGTCTTTTTAGGCTTCCTAACCGACTGAAGCTCTCCCCACATTTAACACAGTGATATGGCTTCTCTCCAGTGTGAATTCTCTGGTGTTTTTTAGTTTACCTTTCTCAGTGAAGCTTTTCCCACATTCAAAACAGTGATATGGCTTCTCCAGTGTGAAATCGATGGTGTCTTTTTAGGCTTCCTAACACATTGAAGCTCTTCCCACATTCAGTACATTGATACGGCTTCTCTCCAGTGTGAATTCGCTGGTGTTTTTTAGTGTTCCTTTGTCAGTGAAGCTTTTCCCACATTCAAAACAGTGATACGGCTTCTCCAGTGTGAAATCGATGGTGTCTTTTTAGGCCTCCTGACACATTAAAGCTCTTTCCACATTCAGTACATTGATACAGCTTCTCCAGTGTGAATTCGCTTGTGTTTGTTTAGTGTTCCTTTCTCAGTGAAGCTTTTCCCACATTCAAAACAGTGATATGGCTTCTTTGTGAAATCGATGGTGTCTTTTTAGGCCTCCTGTACGCACTGAAGCTCTCCCCACATTCAGTTCAATATGGACAGGCTCCAGTTCAGTGTGAATGTGGACAGGCTGTGTTTTTAGGTTTCTTCCTCTTGAAACTTTCCCACAGGCTCCAGTGATGTGATCTCTTTAATGTGGACAGGGATATTTTTCAGTTCATCTCTTCTTTTTAAGCAGCCCAGTTCAGTCTTCTCTTTAATGTGGACAGGCTGCAGTTCAGTCTCTTCTTCTTTAATGTGGACAGGCTCCAGTTCAGTCTCTTCTTTCATGTGGACAGGCTCCAGTTCAGTCTCTTCTTTAATGTGGACAGGCTCCAGTTCAGTCTCTTCTTTAATGTGGACAGGCTCCAGTTCAGTCTCTTCTTTAATGTGGACAGGCTCCAGTTCAGTCCCTTCTTTAATGTGGACAGGCTCCAGTTCAGTCCTTCTTTAATGTGGACAGGCTCCAGTTCAGTCTCTTGTTTAATGTGGACAGGCTCCAGTTCAGTCTCTTCCTCTTTAATGTGGACAGGCTCCAGTTCAGTCTCTTCTTTAATGTGGACAGACTCTTGTGTGTTCAGTTCCCTCTTTAATGATGGACAGGCAACCAGTTCAGTCTCTTCCTTTTTAATGTGGACAGGCTCCAGTTCAGTCTCTTCTTCCCAAAATGTGGACAGGCTCCAGTTCAGTCTCTTCTTTAATGTGGACAGGCTCCAGTTCAGTCTGACTGATTAATGTGGACAGGCTCCAGTTCAGTCTCCTCAGGCTTCTTTAATGTGGAAGGTTCCAGTTCAGGCATCTCCTGTTTAATGCAGACAGGTACCAATTCCATAACCTCCTCCTGTTTAATGTAAACAGACTCCATCGTTGTTCTTTGGCTTTCACCAGGATAAGGCAGTCCTGAAAACAGAAAATGAAATGAAGTATTACGATCTGTTCTCTAACGGAATGTTTACAAACATACAGCTCGGGGCCTGGACTGGCTTAGGCTCTCATCAGCTCTAAGAGTCTATCAGCATCTTTGTTAAGAGTCATATCAGATTCATTTGAGCCCGCTTACACTTGAGCACAGACCTAGGCTGCCTTTGCCTCATACACGCCAAGCATAGCCCCTGAACTGCAGTGTGTGCCCGATGACATCATATCAACCACCCCCACGTGTGAAGACATTTCCCCAGGACCCAGAACACAGAGGCGGAAGTGTTTAAATCAACAGCAAGCCTGTCATTTGAGTCACTTGTGTTTTCTACCCAAGGTGGTCATTCCGTGCCAATTAAGATTTCATTCTGTCATCAGAAATGGAGCGGAGCATTGAAAACATGCAAATCAGATGTTTCAAGAAACAGGTGTTATTGTCTTCATTTACACATCTGTCTGACAACTCGTCTCACATGGAAATGTAAACAGTAACTCCCATGTATTTTTTAACCATGACAAGTATTCCAAGGACACAGAGAAAGCAGGCAGGTGGTAGAGCGTTCAGCTTCAGAGCCCCACAGGTGTGGAATGATCTGCCTCGATTTGGAAGGGAGGCACCATCTCTTGCTGCTTTTAACCCTTCCGCCATGGTGAACATTCTACCTGTTTGAGGTCTGACTGACAGAACGTGACTTTCAGCTTGTGTATCAGGATCATTTTACACCAAATTGTTTGATGGCTGCGAACGTGAAGAAGTTCAACATCAGATAGATCTGTCAACTCATCAACACTTTCTGTAATAAAAAAGTTTTCTTTTGGGTCAGTGTGACAGAAACACAGTGATTCTTGGTGAAACATCTGTCAGAGAACAGAGTTGTAGAACAGAGTAGGTCATTTGGGCGGGCTGGCCCGACAGTTCTTTCCCAGGGTTCAAGGGAAGTCGGCCAGCTAGAAAGGGGTGGAACTCTGGTTAATTAACTCATTGACCTGGAAGGGAAAAGACGGGCAGTCGCAGATTGGAGGGGCAGCTGCACTCGCTTACCAAGGGGTCATGTGTGACGGCATGAATGGGGACGGAGAATCGCAATCTGTTCCTTCGCTTTGGTTACGAAAAAATAACCTGGAAGGACCTGTGCAGTATTGTGATAACTTATCGTGAGTGTTTTGTTTTGCCTATAATTGTTGGTTGTTGTATTAATAGATGACTAACACATTCCAGAGCTGTTGCCAAGGGCCAGCACAAAAACCTGGAACAGCACTGCACTATTGTCAGCAATAAACCTGATCAACCCAACACGAGCACTGCAGCACACACCCAGGACTGGTGACCGTGTTTGTACATTGTAGGAGGGATACTTGTGTTTTTTTATTTGAGACTGCAAACCCGTTATTATTTACCCTGTGCACTGCACATTGCTGTGTAATGCCAGGGATCATTATTTGGTCACCAGACCTTCTTCCAACTGGATTACAAATCTGTCTGATAATTCCACACCGCATCAGTGCTGCACCTGTACACTGCAAACCACACTGCCACAGTCAGGACGCATTCTTGGCACAGTGAAGCAATTTAGTCTGCTCTCCAGTAACACTGCACTTTAAAAATCATGGTATAAACAGTCACCTAAACTGAAACCTAAGATACTGAAATGTTGCACCTCATAATAAAAGGTATTTCTAAATGCCTGGGGCTTTTAGTGAAATGCATTTTGATTGGACAGTGATCTGTGATGTTTATCCTATGAATATTTTGTTTTCACAACAGTTAATATTTTGTTTTCTGACAAAGAAAAAATAAACAAACTTGTAGCTTGTGAACTAAAACTTTTGTTTTCAAAGTATATAAATCCCATTGGTTGTTGGACATTTTTTGAAAAAACCAGTATTGTTTAAAACACCAAATAGAGCCTTGACAGCCAAATAATATTTATAGCAGCTTTTTTTTGGGACCAAGAAATAGTCAGATCAAGGATAGCCCATCCGCATAGTTTATAAAATCCAGATTCTCCTTTTTCTTTATTCTGGGCTGGGAAACCTCCATAGACAATCTACCCAGCAGACAGATTGGCAGCATTTTCGGCGTTCAGTTCATTTATTCATTTCAGCATCTTCTACTATTAATTCTAATTATTATTCTGATTATTGGTAGCCTAAAACTTAGTTCCAATCTTCACATAATATAATGATTTACATGCAAATAAACATTTTCCCATCCAACTAACAGTATGATTTTTCAAGCAGGTAGGTCATTTATTTACAAGTTCCCTAACAATCAAATTATTATATAATGATGTAACTGCTGTCAGCTGTTTTTGTACATGTCAAACTACTGAAACGTATAGCAATATCATTAAAATAGCACTTTCACCCTTTGCAGGAAATTAAATCACTGAGCAAATTTTCAGAAACTCGCTCATATCACTAACAATCTTATGTGTAGACATTATTCTTGAAATGTTTCTTTGTAATGGCTTATCCCACAAGGTTGAGATTAAATGTTGGGGCCATTTACAAAAAATGCATATTAAATACAGAACAGTAAAACATTGCAATACAACTGCCTATTATAATCCTGTTGAGTGCTTGAAACACTGATGAAAGTCATTCTACACATTTATTATTATTATTATTATTATTATTATTATTATTATTATTATTATTATTATTCTAAGCTTCTGCATAAATCAGTGACCATAGGGACTGATGCTAAACGAAAGCCAGAGAGTGTTTCACTTTACAACTCAACGGAGTATGGTGTGGATGTACTTGATCAAATGGCATGGCAGTATTCTATCAAAGGTGCTTCTCACAGGTGACCTGTGGCTGTTTTTTTATGTTTTGGACCTGGCTTTTGTTTTGAAGGAGTGCACCGGGAACACAATCTCCCAGAGGAACTTCATTCTGCAGCTAGCCCTGGAGCTGCAGCAGAAACATTTTGATTAGAGAAGTGCAATCCGCTTGCAAATGCCCCTCAACCTTCAGCCAGTGCTGCAGCCACTGGCACACGGAGGAAAAGACAAGGCCAGGCTGCTAAATGCAACAGAAACAAAACATTGGAAAGCCTGCAGGCAGTCTGCATGTAGAACAGGCAGTCTGTGGTACATGCACTGGTAAAGTTGAAAAGTGTGTTTTCAGTAATTGGATTGTAAAATAATTAGTAAAGTTGAAAAAGTGTCTGTGTGGATTGTATTTTTAGAACTAATTTATTTTTATAATTTTGACAGCTGTTTACACAGTGGTGTTGTTTATTATAGTTTTTCATAAATAAAAGTGTTTTTTTGCTGTGCAAATGTTATATATGGTGTTCATAAAAAATATGAAGTTGTATCCGATTGTTTTTCATTTTCATATCGGTTGTTTTAATGAACCGTGCTGACAGTTGTAACTAGTCAGAAATTTCAAGCGGTTCAAGTGTTAATTTGAAAATGCACAAAAACACTCAACTTATGTAGGAGTTTTAAAGCTAAAACTCTGACTTGTTTCACTTCACTTTGTTAATTCATTGCCACATCTGTTTATAGATATTTTCTGCATTCAAGACTGAATTGATTGCAGATGTGTTGTTTTAAATAGGAGACTGTGAACAAGATGGCTTGCAGTGGGTGACGCCAGACCACAAACACAAAACCAAAACAAACAGGTACTGGCGGGCAACACTGAAACGCTACGGCTTCAGTTCATTTATTAAACAATAGGAAATAAAAGACTTAAACAAAACAAAAAGGGCACGTTGGCCAAACAAACAAGTATCGTAATGGTTTTGAGCCAGAATGTATAGAAATTGTTTACTTTGAATTCTCTTTACCTCCTAACTCCTCACATGTTCTACACCACTCCAAACAAGGAAAGCTGGAGGCTTTTATATTCTGGGCCGAGGGGTTAACTAGCTGTTAATTATCTTATTACCCTCAGTCACAGTCTGCACGAATAGTTTAGTAAGGATGCATGACTGTCAGCTAGTTAAATAATCAGTAGCTGATCAGTCACGATCCCCTGCGAGGTTTTAAAATCAAATAATGGCGGCGGCTTTTCGTCCGCACCGCAAACAATAATAATACAAATAATAATATAAACAAAGGGCCGAACACTAGAGTATAAAGTAATATAAACTCACTTGCCTTTTCTTTTTTTCTACACAACAAAATTAACTTATTTGCAGCAGACGTTTATGACAAAAAAAAATTCAGAGTATAAAGTAATTTACTGACAGTCATGAAGTGCTGCAGTAATTCAGAGTATAAAGTAATGTAGTGACAGTCATGAAGTGCTGCAGTAATTCAGAGTATAAAGTAATGTACTGACAGTCATGAAGTGCTGCAGTAATTCAGAGTATAATGTAGTGACAGTCATGAAGTGCTGCAGTAATTCAGAGTATAAAGTAATGTGCTGACAGTCATGAAGTGCTGCAGTAATTCAGAGTATAAAGTAATGTAGTGACAGTCATGAAGTGCTGCAGTAATTCAGAGTATAAAGTAATGTAGTGACAGTCATGAAGTGCTGCAGTAATTCAGAGTATAAAGTAATGTAGTGACAGTCATGAAGTGCTGCAGTAATTCAGAGTATAAAGTAATGTAGTGACAGTCATGAAGTGCTGCAGTAATTCAGAGTATAAAGTAATGTAGTGACAGTCATGAAGTGCTGCAGTAATTCAGAGTATAAAGTAATGTAGTGACAGTCATGAAGTGCTGCAGTAATTCAGAGTATAAAGTAATGTAGTGACAGTCATGAAGTGCTGCAGTAATTCAGAGTATAAAGTAATGTAGTGACAGTCATGAAGTGCTGCAGTAATTCAGAGTATAAAGTAATGTAGTGACAGTCATGAAGTGCTGCAGTAATTCAGAGTATAAAGTAATGTAGCTGACAGTCATGAAGTGCTGCAGTAATTCAGAGTATAAAGTAATGTAGTGACAGTCATGAAGTGCTGCAGTAATTCAGAGTATAAAGTAATGTAGTGACAGTCATGAAGTGCTGCAGTAATTCAGAGTATAAAGTAATGTGCTGACAGTCATGAAGTGCTGCAGTAATTCAGAGTATAAAGTAATGTAACTGACAGTCATGAAGTGCTGCAGTAATTCAGAGTATAAAGTAATGTGCTGACAGTCATGAAGTGCTGCAGTAAAAGTTCACAGTGATGAAGTGCTGCAGTATAAAGTAATAAAGTAATGTGCTGACAGTCATGAAGTGCTGCAGTAATTCAGAGTATAAAGTAATGTGCTGACAGTCATGAAGTGCTGCAGTAATTCAGAGTATAAAAGTAATGTAGTGACAGTCATGAAGTGCTGCAGTAATTCAGAGTATAGCGCAAAGTAATGTAGTGACAGTCATGAAGTGCTGCAGTAATTCAGAGTATAAAGTAATGTAGTGACAGTCATGAAGTGCTGCAGTAATTCAGAGTATAAAGTAATGTAGTGACAGTCATGAAGTGCTGCAGTAATTCAGAGTATAAAGTAATGTAGTGACAGTCATGAAGTGCTGCAGTAATTCAGAGTATAAAGTAACAGTGATGTAGTGACAGTCATTTAAGAAGTAATGCAGTGACAGTTCAGTAATTCAGTATAAAAGTAATGTGTGACAGTCATGAAGTGCTGCAGTAATTCAGGAGTATAAAGTAATGTGCTGACAGTCATGAAGTGCTGCAGTAATTCAGAGTATAAAGTAATGTACTGACAGTCATGAAGTGCTGCAGTAATTCGGGGTGCACTGATAAAGATTTTCTTGTCCGATGCTGATAGTCGATGGTTCTCTGTCCATATCGACCGATACCGATAATAATAGACAGTGCATGTAAGCTATTGTAAACTACTAGAACAAGACCCAGGGCCAAATTGAAACTGTTTTACAATTATGAATGTTAAAATGAACAGGTATTGTTTACGTGTTGCATTTACTTCAGAAAAATGAATACAAAGAATAACGGTATTATACTGTGTGCTGGACAGCAATTTATACATTTGTTTTACAACAGTCACACAAAAATAACACTTTGCATTTGTACAAGTGAAAACAATTCTGTAGAAAAAAAACATCTGTAATGTGACATGAACTTGTATAGCCACTTGCTGTCTAGCATTGCGTATCATAACCTCTACCTGTACTGTACAGTAGAAAAGAAACCAGTCTAGACAATGTGAACTACAACAGCGGCCGTTACATTCTTATTGTAAGCATACACTGCTTCAAAATGAAGCACAGCTTCAACTGTTCACTTCATCAAAAACAAAAAGATCTCATGAAAATATCAGCTTACAAAATTCAGACAAACTTGAATTTGTTACTAAACAAGACGGCACAGTAATCAATTACAGCTTCAAAAAGCCACAGAACACACCCGCAACCAATGAGATTGAGCAAGACACACAATTACAAATAATTATAATAATTATTATTATTTTAAACCATCAGTGTTATTTAGGATTCAATCTATTGTTTTTTAAAGCATCAGAATAATATTCTACTCGCAGTCCATCGTTGGATTTAATGCAGCATCAAGTCTGTTCTGCTGCACACAACTCGCTATCCTATTGTTGTCTTCAGATATTAAAAATCCAAACACCGCTCTTTTGAGACTTATTTACTGCAGGATGATCACACGTTACACAGCACTGGGAAAATGAGTGTCTCAATGTTCTTGCATCATTAGTAAGCATGCCTGAGCAAACATTAAATTCTGTGCTGGATGAAATTCAATCATGTATATGGGTGTACATTATCGGCTAAAATAACACACACTGCAGATAGACGAGTGTGTGTGTTTTTATTCCCTCTCATCGGTGCCATGCAGACAGGCTCCCGATTATCAGAGCACCCCTATTATTAAATAAAAACATGTAAACTGGAACAGAAATAAGAAATAAAAAAAATTCTTGAAGTGCGTCCTGAATGGTTATAATAACGCGATGCAAAGTGAAATGCAAGTGCTTTGAATGAAGTGACTGAACTAACACGATGAGACTTCAGTTTAAAGGTACGTGTATTTTGTTGATCTTACAGTAAATCAATGAAATGTGCGTGTTTCAGCACATTGCCACCAACTGTCATTTTAACATTTTACTATGGAGGGCGTTAACATGAACACAAAAAATGTAAGACCAGCAGATGACAGAAAACACTTTAATCCCCATTAAGATGAGTGACATGATTGTTTGGTCTTGAGATCTGTTTATATGGTCTCATGACAATGTGCTCTGATGCCCTTCAGTGATTTCAATTAATATTTAGCTTGTGCATGATAAGACATGGGATTACTCTGCAATCTCATCAAGCTTACTACCAGTCACGTCCAGAACTGTCACGTCCATGACGCTAATCTGGGCACTTACTATTAAGAAAGGGGGTCAACAATTGTATTCCAGAACATACATTTTAAAAAATTAGCTTTGCAGAGAAAGTTTGAACAAAATATATAATGTAGTATCCAACTTTTATAGAAACTTTACCAAGAAAATGTTATGGCTGTGACATTTGGTTTAATTTAAACACCATTATTTTGAATCACTAAAATATTTTCCTTCATCCCAAGAAAATGTAATATTAGTAACTGGGCAGCAGTGTGGAGTAGTGGTTAGGGCTCTGGACTCTTGACCGGAGGGTCATGGGTTCAATCCCAGGTGGGGGACACTGCTGCTGTACCCTTGAGCAAGGTACTTTACCTAGATTGCTCCAGTAAAAACCCAACTGTATAAATGGGTAACTGTATGTAAAAAAATAATGTGATATCTTGTAACAATTGTAAGTCACCCTGGATAAGGGCGTCTGCTAAGAAATAAATAATAATAACTTGGTATTACATACCCAGAGTCAAAATGTGACATATTTACAAATGTGTGACTAAAACATGTATCTACCATTGATACCTAAAGTGTATGGAAGCTGGACTTGTGAAAATGTTGCTTTTTTAACAGTAATTTTAAATGCCTGTAAAGTAAAGGCACAAAGAGAACAATAATAATACAGCCTGCATTGATAGACACCCTTTAGTACAAATACAGGGAGAGATGCTTTGATAAATACAACTTTTTTTCATGGCCGTGGCACTTTTTCATTTGTCCTTATAATGTTTTTTTACTTATTAAAAACAAGGCTAATTGTTTAGAAATTACTGCAATTACTGATCTGAGGACACCTGTGTGTAGAGCAATAACTTGCATAGTATTGATTTGAGGCACCTCTGTGTGCAGAGCAATAACTTGCATAGTATTGATTTGAGGCACCTCTGTGTGCAGAGCAATAACTTGCATAGTATTGATTTGAGGCACCTCTGTGTGCAGAGCAATAACTTGCATAGTATTGATTTGAGGCACCTCTGTGTGCAGAGCAATAACTTGCATAGTATTGATTTGAGGCACCTCTGTGTGCAGAGCAATAACTTGCATAGTATTGATTTGAGGCACCTCTGTGTGCAGAGCAATAACTTGCATAGTATTGATTTGAGGCACCTCTGTGTGTGCAGCAATAACTTGCATAGTATTGATTTGAGGACACCTCTGTGTGCAGAGCAATAACTTGCATAGTATTGATTTGAGGCACCTCTGTGTGCAGAGCAATAACTTGCATAGTATTGATTTGAGGACACCTCTGTGTGCAGAGCAATAACTTGCATAGTATTGATTTGAGGCACACCTCTGTGTGCAGAGCAATAACTTGCATAGTAT